>MU227446.1:1999083-2025938 GCA_018584345.1 Thuja plicata
CCAGTTTGGCTCTTGGCCATCCTACTTATGTTTTGTTCAGGCCAGAAGCCCTCTCTTACATTGACAAAGTGCAGATGTTGATATCCTTCAAACAGCTTGGGGCCAAACTTGTTGAGGTAAACAAAACTTTTTTTTTTTTTTTTGTGGGTAGATACTATCTAACAGTAGTCTTACTTTAGTATTTTTTTTCCTATCGAGGAGGTATTTCATGATACTAATCCTCCAAAGATGAATTGTACACCCGGCAAGCACGATTCATCGAGCCCCAAATCAACTCTCTTATGCCCTGCAGGCTAGAAATAGCAATTATTATTATAATAGATTATAGAAATGTAATACTATGAACTATTGATTGTTAAAAATTGTATGTTAGATTCATCTGTTTTGTTGAGATTGGATGTTTAATTACTCACCCAATTGAATTCTAAAGTAGCAATTATGGAAATTATAGATTGTGGAAATTAAATATCATGAACTGTTGTGCTATAAAAAAAAAAGTGTTAGATTCATCTATGGCATTGAAAATTTGAATATATAAAATTACCCATCCAATCAAATTTTGAAACAACAATTATCCACACTCTAGATTATGAACTATTAGTTTTTAACATTTTTGTATTAGATCCATCAGTTTTGTCGAGTATTTAGTGTGAAATTATTGGTATTATAGATTGCAGAAATCTAATACTATGGATAGTTGATCATTAACAATTCTAGATTAGATTCATCTGTTTGGTTGATTCAGTAATAGTAACTATTAATATTATAGATTTTGGAAATCTAATATCGTTTTTTTTTTTTTTTGGTAAAAGGTTGGAGCCAAAATTTTATTTTATATTCATAAAATTAATAAATTTTACACTTTCATTTGGTGTGGGCACTCATACCAAAGAATGGAGGAAAGAAAATCTTCTGGTCTTGTCCAGATCTTATTAAAGATCAGAAAAAAAGCAAATTCCAACACACCCCATCCCAGAAAAACCCATTCCAAGAAACGCAAACCCCAAAATCTAATATCATGAATTGTTGATTGTTAAAAATTGTATATTAGATTTATCTATTTTGTTGAATATTTGATATAAAGTATTCACACAATAGCAATTATGAACACTATACCTATTGATTGTTAACAGATCCATCTATTTTGTTGAAGATCTTAAATCCAATTTCATCATTGTGCAAGCTTCATTGGATGACCACCAAAGGCTTGTTGATGCTCTGAAACAAGTAGATGTTGTGATCAGTGCTATTTCAGATGGCGTGGTGCGCCACCAAATACTTGAACAACTCAAACTAGTGGAGACCATCAAAGAATGTGGGAATATTAAGGTACGAGAATTTTATTCATACACAAAATCAGTATAGATTATGCATTATAATTAGATGATTGTAAGAATATAGATAATTTGTATACACAATCTTAAAATAATATTGTTAAAAGACATTATTCATGATGATTTAATGTATGATGATTAAGACTGAGTGTAAGCAATTTGGTTGTTTCTAAAACAGAGATTTATTCCTTCAGAATTCGGGATGGACCCAGATGTTGTGGAACATCCATTGGAACCCGGTAACATTACATTCATTGATAAGAGAAAGGTTCGACGTGCTATTGAGGCAGCAGGCATTCCTTATACACATGTCTCTGCCAATATGTTTGCTGGATTCTGTGCTGGAAGTTTAGCACAATTACAAGATATTCCCCGCATGGTGCCTGCTCTAGATAAAGTCCTCATCTATGGAGATGGAAATGCTAAAGGTAATGTCTCTCTACATAAATAGTTTATCATATAAACAAAGACAATGAGAAGGGCTCATATTTATTTTTTTGTATGCATATTGTATTTGCAGGTGTTTATGTGGATGAAGATGATGTTGGAATATACATAGTCAAGTCAATTGATGATCCTCGCACACTCAACAAGACTGTGTATATCAGACCACCAAAGAATATTCTTTCACAGAAAGAAGTAGTTGAAATATGGGAGAGATTATCAGGATTGAGCCTAGAAAAGATCTACATTTCTGAAGACCAACTTCCAAATATGGAAGGTAAATCTCAAGTATTTGAATAATTTATATATCTTCTATTTTCAATAGATAAAAATAGAAAAAGAGACCAAATCTTAGAACCATACTAGGATCATGAAAGCTATTTGAAATGCATCAATGAAGTAAATGTATGACTTAGCTTTGGTTGATAAAGTTGTCCATTTCATTCTCTTGGACTGGGAATTGGAGTTTTTCCCTTGTTCATGGTGGATGGGGATCTAAGCCAAGAGGAGTTTTCTTGGCTGCTTGTCTTCTTCCTCCTTCAGAGGATTGAGTTCTTTTTGGGTCTCCTACCATTTTTTCTATTAGGTGGTTGGAAAGGGATCTCTCTTGGTTGTGGTCCTAGAGATGAGGCTTCTCTTTGTTCATGGCAGGGGGCTTTCCATTTTGAGGGACTCTTTATGTTTCATTCTTCTTCCTCTTGTTGGGGGCCTTTTAAATTATACTCTTTCTGGTTTACTCTCCTATTTGTCTGCTCCATGGTGGGTCTGAATTGTGTGTGGGTTTCCTATCTTTCTTTCTTTGCCTCAATGGTTCATTTAGAGGTGGGATCCTCTTCTATCGAGGTGGAGAGGAGCTCACTGAGGAGGGGTCTTTATGGTGGGAAGTTCTTGTAGGTTGGATTGGTTTGTATTTGAGTTTCTTTTTCAAACCCACGGTGGATTTACATGCCAAGTTCTTTTCCATACTGTATCCTTTGGGAATGGTGTTTATTGTGGAATTTCTTATTATCTTGGTTCTTTGTAATCCTTAATAGAATTTTGTTGGCACTTTGTTGCTTCTCTCCTTTCCTATGAATTTTCTCATTCCTAGTGGTTTCTCTTGTAAATGGTTTTAGGGTTCCTTTCAAAACCTATTGCTTCTTCATATCTTGGAGCACAATTGGACTTCTTTCTATACTTGTGCTCTTAAGTTGTTTGGGTTTCTGGGGACCTCTCAAAACCTATTTCCTTCAAGGTTCTTGTGGCCTCTTTCCTTGACTAAAATTGTTCAAGGGAGTCCTATCAGTAAAAGGTTGCAAGAAGCCTTTCAAAACCCGTTGTTAGTCTTCATATTCCTAGGATTTTTTGTTCGCAGTGATAAGGTTGTTCATAATATTAATTTGAAAATCCAATGAGCGTTAGGAGAGCATGAAATCAATGCGGTAAACTATATATGCTAAATTGGGGCTAAATTAAGAACCTAATTAATGGTGCTTACTTTTTAGGATTTTACAATAATATTGATTCTTTGTATGTTTTTTAGATGTATCTTCTATGATCATTCTATTATTCCTTTATTTATCAAGCACTATGAATATTTATAGTTGTTTAGGAAAACGATAAGAATAATAGGTGGAGTGAAGTGAAAAGGTAAGATTCAAAATGGGAAATCATAATTTGAATGGAAATAAAGAAACTGTCCACAATCCTATTGGAAGGATAGTGCTTGGATATCATAGCATCAAAGATGGAATGATGGTTAAAAATTTAAATTGAAGAGTGTTCAAGTGTGAAAAGACATAATTGCAATATAAAGTTTAGATTTAGAAATATTACATAAATAGTTCTAAATGGGAAATCTTTGCACTGTATTACCTCCTAAATATAATAACATATTAACTCTTCATAATATAAACTTAGTGTAGAGTTCCTTGGAGAGGAGATTATTGTTGGGAGTTATGCATGAATCAAAGTCTTGTTAGAATTTGATTGATAAATGTCAATGCGTTTACTTAAGCACAAATTTCACATGTCTAACATTAAAAAGAAAGGGTTGTTCTTTGACTTCCTAAGTACAATTGTGGTTTTTCTCATTTCAAATTATTCTTTCACCAATTGTTGTGATATATTTTCTATCACTTAATTTATTTCATTAGGTAGATAGCAACTATAACATACATTTGTCTCTAATAATATTTTTAGATCCTCCCAAAGATTTAGTTAATCATTTAATATTTAGTATATTTAAAGATCAATTCATTATATTTAGTGTATAAAACATATTCATCCAAATGCTTTTGATTTATTGAGTTTGCCTCCTTTTTTTAATAGTTTATATTTTCTAACATGTTCGTATTAAGTAAATCAGGAGGGGAATTGAACCCTTATGTATCAAGACAAATGGAAAATAAAAATTAAATTGACAAAAAGTGAATCCAACCAATAAAAGATCAAGCAACTAAACGAGATGAAATAACTAGGAAAGACAAAAAAACACAAGAAAGACCCACAAAACCCAAAAAGCACAGAGGCCAAAAGAATATAGAGATGGAGCCTTACCCTCTCTTCACTCTTGATTTGATTTCTTCAAAATATTCAAGAAAGAGACATTTTTCTGAGTTCCATGCATCGAGGCCAAAGTAGCAGGACCTTTCGTCTCCCTCTTAGTTGTTGTTTCTTTCCTAAGCTTTTCAGCATGCCTGTGCTCAAGTTTATCTTGTAGAATCTGGGGAGAGCCTAAATTCTCCATCAACTCCTTTCTGAAATCGATAATCTCTTTCAATTTCCTATTTATCTCATCCTAATTATTTTTAACCTTAGAAATAGCATACAATATTCTTTCTTTCCTTCTTCTTAGGGAATCAACACACGAAGTTCCTTAACGTATTCCTCAATATAAGCCCAATTATTTAACCTAATTGAAAGCTCATCTATTGCTTTCCAAGTTATGGTATCTTGAGCATATTTAGACTAGTCCCTTTCCCTAGCATCAACTTTAGCCAAGGCCTCAAGTATATTAATCCTCTTTTTGGCAGTGTGGAGCTATAATAGCAACCACTTAATGACTCATTTTGTCTATTTTAGATAATACACAAATTATCTAATTTGTCCACAATTTGAGGGTGGCCATGTAATGTATCCTCAGAGGCTCCATGTAATGTATCCTCAGGGGAGTGAGTAGGGGAATAAGGGGAGAAACATTATGAGGGGATGAGGGTTGAGGAACCTAGTTTTTAATATTTTGCAAGGTATTAACCAGGATCTAGTCCAAATCCATAGACCAAGAGGAGAATAAATCTCAGAGATTTCAAGGGATTTCTTAATAATCATATTTTTTCTGTTACCCATGGTTTTATTTTTGGCTTTTTCTCTTAGGTTTGACCCTCGTCAAATAACTAGGGGGTGAAGTGTTAATAATAGAGGGTGAGGTTCATTTTATATCTTTTTGGTTGGAAAGCCAAACAATTAAATTGGGGTTCACAATGGGGAATGGATTAGGGATCGAGCTAGGGTAAGGGCTAAGTAAAATTTATATAATCTAAGTATGAGACCTTGATGCAGAGGAAGCCCTCCTTTGATCTTTCTATTGTCAATGGACTGAGATAGTGAACAAAGAATCCAGTATGGAAAATTAAGCTTAATGCCATGATGGAAATGATTTAACATAGGGAAAAATGGGAGTGAAAGCATTTGAATATACCTTCCAAATTAATTAACTTGATGAGAACTATTGCCACATCCTTCTAATCACCTATAATTTCTTCCCTAATGAAGTCATTCTAGTTGAAGAACCTTTTCCATAGGAAATAGGAACTTCTTAAAATTATTCTTATAATGCCCTTTTTAATTTCATCGGAGGGTCATACTATTAGCCACTAGGCTAGTAATAGTAGCAATAAACTCCATGGAAACCATGAAGGAGGCCCCACCAATGGTGATGAACCCCTTATCCCATGATTTAACAAACTTCTTAGACAAATTTGGGTTGAAACCATTCATACTATCAACATAATTAGCCACATTGCTTGTTTTAAGGATGGCCCAAAGAATAGGGATATATTTAAAATCCTCACAGTTATATGACTCAAATTTGGTGAGATCCCCTCCCATGGTGACTTGGTAACTAGAGATTACAAAATGCCCCCAAAAATGTATCAAAGAAAACCAGATAGTAGAGTGTTTCTAAAACACTAACTAATATAAACAAAGGAAATATTAACCAAAAAAGTCTTTCCTTCATAAAATCATTGCCTTTATTATTGTAGTAGAGAATCATTAATAAGTTAGGGGGCGTGAAATCCATCAACATGTGTAAGTTGACAATGCAGTATAGCGACACGATCTTGATTAGGAACATCTTGCAATGAAGCTCACATTTGAATTGTGGTAGTGAAATGCCCAATAGCTGTCAGAAGAACAATAAACGTGTTCTGCTCCCTCAAGGTGTGTTTTATTTTGACATTGGCCAAAATGGATAACAACTTTTAGCTTTTGGTGATGACATCATGGATGGCCCACATAGGATTCACCATCCTTATCAACATCATGATGACATTTAACATACATCACTCAATGATAATATTGTAGAATCCATGTTGGAAGGCCAACTCAATACAATCACGAGCCACATCCACTTTATGCAAATGAGCCATTTGGACCCCCAAATTGATCAGGTAAGACCGATTTAAATTTCCCTATGAATCTTTAATAAGCCCACCCCCACCCGCCTGCCCTAGGTTCCCTAAAGAGGAACCATCAAAATTGAGTTTCACACATCAATAGTTTAATAGTTGAATTTGTAGGTTTTAAAATCATAATATAACTAAAGATCATAAGACACAACATAGATTTTTATGTGTATGTGTATGTGTATGTGTATGTCTATGGTGTACATGTACATGTGTATGTGTATGTGTATGTGTATGTGTATGTGTATGTGCATGTGCATGTGCATGTACATGTGTATGTGTATGTGTGTGTGCATGTGTATGTGCATGAGTATGTGCATGTGCATGTGCATGTGCATGTGCATGTGTATGTGTATGTGTATGTGTATGTGTATGTGCATGTGCATGTTCATGTTCATGTGCATGTGCATGTGTATGTGTATGTGTATGTGTATGTGTATATGCATATACATATTCATATGCATATGTATATTCATATTGATGCAAGAGGGCATCTCTTTCCTCCAAAAACTTACAAAACTCAAATAAAACACCAAAAAATAAAATAGCTGAAATTTCCTTTGTATACTACTATATTTGTTCAAATTATTCAACACGTATATATCTATAACCGCACACTCCTCACTATCCTTTTTTCCTTACTGACTAATCCTAGGCTTCTTTCTTAACCTATTTCCCCCCAAATCAATAGATTTCATTACTTCCTTTTAACAGTCATCTCAATGTCCTTTCAGTTCATGGTATTCATTCTATGGATGCTTGTCTATGACCTTTCAATTTAATTTCTGCTCAATAGAGAAAACCCAATGTTTTTGCATTTTTTTTAATTCTTGAATCCTGACCTTTGAATGATTGGCACTTGTAGTTTTTTTTATATAACATTTTCTATAAATTAACTTTTGCAATGAAACCATAATTCTTTGATGTACTCCCACATGATTTGATGAAAGTTCTATAGCCAGTTCTATGTTTCCAATTGGCATAGGTAGGAAAGGTGCTATTAGATTTAGGAAATTTGTCTTTACAAATACCATTTTCTTGAATTTTTTAAAAATTATTGATAAAAAAAACCATTCTCTGTTTCAGTGACACTCATTACATTCCATGCTGTGACATTTTTGTTTTGTTTTGAGGTATCCATTTTGGCATAGGATGGGAGGATGTTGGTATAGTTTGTGGAAACTAGTTTTACACTTGTCAAATTACATCTATTCATAGGTCTCTAAAGTCATTTCTTGAATCTAATGTAGTTTTCCATGCTACCTTCGCTTTGGATGATTTTTTCTCCCATATTCTCATTCATTCTAAATTGTTCCAACTTCCTCTGCAAATTAAAACATGCATAGATATACACATTTATGACTACATGCATAATCTTCATACTCTTAAATGACCCCAACTATGAGAATGTGTTTGGGACCCTACATTATTTGATGCTTCTCTTATGCATTTGTTATAATTATGTGTAGAATAAATAGTGGAATTAAAAAATTACAATGTTCATGCCTTGAACCAAAGCTCCTATTTTAACACAACCCGACCAAAACAAACTAAAACACAATTGAAGGAAGTAAACCAATATGTTTGTTAGGCTGGTGTGATATCTTGTCTTCCCAAGTGCTCCTGCACCAAATATATTGGCTAAAAAATTATTTGTGACTAGGACTCACAAAATGGAGTGGAGTAGTTAGACTACTCTTTCAGGTTTTTGACAACCTACAACAAAGTCCATCGCTGATGTAGACAAAGATAGCACCTCCCTGGCAGTCTTCCAGAACTTATCAGGGACACTTTTCCTCCTCCACAAAGTATTCACCAATTCCCTCTTCACCCACATGGATTCACTTATGTCATAGCTCATCCTCCTCCACCAAAGGCACCCACCACTCTTTTCTACTTCTGTAGAGCTTGATCAATGAAAAATTGACCATCACCACTACCAGAGAATATCTCTAGTACCATCCTCTATCACTTCCACACACAAACATGTCTCTTCTCCATACCAATCTTAAAGTAGTCAACTCTTTCTATCCACTAGCTTATAGAAATCAACTGTTTGATTACATAAATCGATATTTACTTCCAACACTGCAACAACCTCTTCATCACCTCTTCCTACAACTATGGGTTCTTCAAGTAATTCATCTTCTTTCAAATTTTGTTTACCCAAAACAATCTTCTCTCCAAAACTTGTGTCATCTCCACCAGCTTCTCAATCAATCTCTGTTACGACCTCTTCCTTTTGAACTTCTTCCTCTTCTACTACCTCAATGTGGGAGGTATTTTCTTCTCTATTATGGTCTCTACATTCAATCACTATTTGAAAATCCTCCACGACCATGCTCACCTCTATTTTATCTTGAATTTTGTGGACTACTCTCACTTCTCTCACCTTATAGCTATAGCTATTATTCTTCAATAGGATTCCCCCCATCCCATTGCTCTCTTCCTAGTATTTTCCAAGAACAAAATCATCATGGACCAACTCACGATCCACTTAAACTTCCTCTTCTTTGAACTCATTTTTTCATCTACTTAAAACTTTCTGACACATTCAATCTCTTCTTTGAGGCTTCAAGTTCTTAACCAATCATTAATATCGACACTTGCAATGATGATTTTAGGCCCTCCACAACTACTTCACACTCTCAAGTGAAAAATTCCTCATGGTTGGCAATTTTTTGTACAACTTCACGCTTCACTTGTAGGTCTTGGAATAGGTTATCTCGTATTTGGTGCTCTACTTATGCACAACTCAAAATTTCACCCTTAGCTTTTGGTGAAGATTGTATAATGTTCAATGATCTATCCACACACTTAGTACCACTTTCTCTGATACCATTTGATATAAGAAGGCACCTCTTCCCTCTAGCAACTTCCTAAACTCAAATAAAACACCAAAAAATAAAATAGGTACACTCTATTTTTATTCAATGTTAACTTTTCAAACAATTAAATCATTCATTTATTCTACAAATATATTACAATCATTAATGAACTTTCAATAGCCCCTCTTAGAGCCACAATAATTAATTTTTTTCTTTACAAAGTTTTAACAATTTCTCCACACTCCCAGCTAAGATTCCTTCTTTATGCTACACCTCTCTTTTGTTCAAATTTGTTAATTCAACTGCAACCACACACTCCTCACTGTCCTTATTTTGTTTATTGACCAATCCTTGGCTTCTTTCCTAGCTAATTTATGCCCACTCAATGGATTTCATTACTCCCTTTTAATAATCTTCTCAACACACTCCTCACTATCCTTCTTTTGTTTATTGACCAATCCTTGGCTTCTTTCCTAGCTAATTTCTCCCCACTCAATAGATTTCATTACTCCCTTTTAGTTGATGATTTTTCAGTTGATGGATGCTTGTATGTGACCTTATAGTGTAATTCCCTCTGGATAGGGAAAATTAAAAGTTTTTGCATTTTATTAATTCTCCAATTGTGACCTTTAGAATGGTTGTCACTAGTGGTTTTATTTAGTATGGCCTTTTCAATAAATTAAATTTTGCAATGAAACCACAATTATTTGATGCATTTCCATATCCTTTGATTGAAGGTCTATAACCGATTCTAAGTTTCCATTTGGCATAGGTAGGAAATATGTTATCAAAATTGGGAAATTTGGTTTTACGCCTGTCATTTCATTGAAAATTTCTAAAAGCCTAACCAAAAAAAACCTATTCTATGCATTGGTGGCACTCATTGCACTTGCCACCAGGACATTTTTATTTTGAGGCATTCATTTTGGCATGGGATGGGAGGATGTTGGTGTGAGTTGTCGAAACTAGCTTTACACAGTTTCTCAAATTGCCTCAGTTCATAAGTCTTTAAAGATGTTTCCTGGAACCCCATCTTCTTTGATTCTTCCCTTATGTGTTGCAGGATTTGTGTGAAGAATATATAGTGTAATTAAATGACTTGGGATGTTCATGCCTTGAGTCAAATCTCTCATCTTGACACAAGCCGACCAAAACAAACAAAAACAAAATTGAAGGAAATCAACTTATATTTATTTTGGCTAGCGTCGATAACCTGTCTACCCGAGTGTATACATACATAGTATGTATGTACGTACGTACATACATATCCATTGAAATTACAAGTCCTTTATATCAATTTTAAATAATATGATCATTATGAGAAATTATCTTTAGGTAATATTCAATAACAAAATTCTCTATGAAAAATCCTCTTATATAGGTAAATATCATGTTTACATCTTTTTGTTATCTATGAAAAATCCTCTTATATAGGTAAATATCATGTTTACATCTTCTACTTCTTGTAATATCATAGAGATAATTCCTTTACAAATAGTTTCACTCGAGGAAATGAAACCAATATTTTCCCATTAAAAAAGGTACATTCCTTTAAATCTTGTTTTCATCAAGACTTATTATTTTCTTATCCTTTGTATATTTCATGCATGTATTTGTTTTTAATCATTAAATCTAACTTCTCTTACTAGTTATTGCCATGAAAATCAATACTTCTCTCAAAGATATATTTAATGCGAGAATAAAGTAATTCGTCATATGTGGCCATTTTTTGAATTCCTGAATTAGAAAATTAATCTCCATTTTGGGCCAATACTTGGATTAATTAATTCCAAAAAAAACCTAGAATTCTTTTTTTATTTCAGAATAAGTTATTCATATATTCGAAATAAGATATTCATGGATTCGAAATTACAACAAAATGTATAAGTAGTTGGGTCCGTGCATGAACGGTTCTTTAGGTTTTCTGGAAATTTATTTCCGTGACAGTCATTTCTGCCATTTGATAAAAGTTCAAAAATTAAATTTTTTCTTAACGGTTCTTTAGGTTTTTCAAATTTTTTTATTTTTTACTTGGATATGACTTTGGATAGAAAAATATTAAAAATTAAAAAAATGAGCAACAAAATTGATAAAAGCTCAATAGTTAAAATTTGTAAGAAAATATTTTTATAATCTTATTTGTTTTTAAAGTTAATAATACATATTGTAATTTAAAAATATATAAGTTAAAAAAACATATATATTTTAATTAAAAAACCAACAACAAAAATGACAAGTTCAAAAATTAAAATTTGTAAGAAATTTTTTTTTTTTATAATTATAATTTTTTAATAAGTTAAAAATACATATTGTTCAAATTAATTTAAAAAATGAAAAATAATCCTTATTCCAATTCCACATTATGGGATCCAAACGTAGAATAGTTTAATTCACAGTCATCTTCCAGGTGCACCAAACAGATCCAAACCTTATTCCAGCTTTCTTTTTCAGGATTAATTAATAGGCCTATTTTGGATAAATTAATTCCATGAACCAAACAGGCCCTTACAAATAGTTTCACTTGGGGAAATTTACCATAAAAAGAAGAGACTTCCTTTAATCTTGTTTTCATCAAGTCTAATTATTTTATTATCCTTTGTATATTTCATGGATGTATTTGTTTTTAATCATTAAATCTAACTTCTCTTACTATTTATTGACATGAAAATCAATACTTCTCTCATAGATATATTTTCTTTCACTCCAAACATTTTTTTTTTAAACAAGATTCATGGCTCTTCCTACAATAATCTTTGAAGGTCAAGAAATTTATTTAGCCACTTTGCAATTGATTTGGTTTTTCCAAGAAAGGAGAATTTTTGAAAGGTCATAATTTTTTAACATTTTTATGCAAATCTCAATTTCATAACTTGAATGTTAATCAAATCAACCTTTTATTTAATACCAGGTAAATCGGATTTGGAGAAGATGAAGCAATGTCATCTTATTCATTTTCTTATCAGAGGGGATCTTTACAATTTTGAAATTGGACCCAATGCTACCAAAGCTACCAAACTTTATCCAGAAATCAAATATACAACCATGGATTCATATATGGAGCGCTATGTTTGAGTACTTTATAATTATGGATAATTGATTTTTCTTAAATAATAGCTTGAACTGTTTCATACTCAATAAGGGTTTATGCATAAATCATACAAAACATATGTTCTTTTATAGAATTTTTTCCTAATAGGTTAATTTTGATGAAATTTTGTATAATAATTATCAACAATATTTTTAACAGTAATGTCAATGGGCCCTTGGTCTACTAGTGAAGTTGAATGGTTCTGAATGAGCCTACTAGGGATCAACTCTTTTTGAGTGCAAAGGCTCCGACATCATAAGTGATGAGGCCAAGATTGTGCCCTGGGTGGGTTTTGGATGAATGGATAGCCCGCAGTCCTTGGCTCTTAGCCGAAGAGGTTTTGAATCTCCAACAAAAATAATATATATATTTTTAACAGTAATAATAATTTCCTTCAAATCATTTGGTCAAGGTTGTTGATGAACTATTCATGTATTATAACTATTTAGTCATGTTGTAGTGATGTAGCTTTCACATGGATGTGATAAGATTTTGGTTGAATGTTTTAGATATAATTTATAGTAACTTAATTTTAAATAAAATCGTGTTTTATTTACATGCTTTATATGTAATTTATTTTTGAAGATGTTAATTTCATCAATAGATACTTTTATACTATAAGCATTAAATGAATACATAATGGTCTAAGTTCTTTTATCATGAAAAACACTATAAATTGGAGATATGAACCAAAGGGTCAAACAAATACTAAGAGGCAAAAAAATTACCCTATAAAAACCTTGAACAAAAACTCCATGGAGGTGAACAAAGAAAAGTAGGTAAGATGCCAACTATAGTGCATCCCATGGTTGCATTCTATTTCAGTTCATTTTGACCCGAGATATACTCTGGTTATGTTGTTGCGATTATCTACATACTGAGATACATTCAATGATAGTACATTATTTTGGTTGCTAGTATCTTAGCTGTGATAGATGGTTAGATTATGTTGTTGTTTACAGTTTGGTCATATTTGCATGATGATGCTATTGATGTGACATGTTTTCTTATGATGATATCTAGTGTATTTTGTATTCGAGAAACAATGGATTATTATTTTTACAACGATGGTTATATTTGATTTCCCAGTTTAATATGCCTATATGCTAATGGATATTTTATTTATCTTTCCCCTTTTATATGCTTTTATGGTTGTTAATGATTATTTTAATGTTGTATATTTAAATGAAATATTTAATTTAAATGCAATATTTATTTAAATGATATGTACAGTGAGGAGTAGAAAATGGGATGACTAGTGCAGCAACACTCTTTATGTCTGATCGTATCATTAGACAGGCAGTGTTCCATTAGACATTTTTTTAGTTATATTGTGTGCTTCGACTATTTATATTTGTGAGCATCTGCACTTGGTGTTTGTGTGTTTCAGCGAATAATTACTTGACACATTCTACTTGAGTTGCAAGATTTGAGTGTGTATATATCCCCAATAGTGGCATAGGAGATAGTATCATCGACCTTTCATATTTCACACTAGTAAATTTTGGCCATATTTTTGAGGCAAGTTGGTCAATTTTTCGATGTCGGTTGGTCGGCAAAACGATCACTCTTGTTGTCGGAGTTTTGCGTCGATTAAGCGACCCAAAAAATATTGTATCGAATTATCAACCATAATAGTGGTCGAATGATCGACTGTATAATGCATTGAGACTATGAACATTCTGGTCGATACAATCCATTGATCATTGTCATCGTTGTCGAACTATCGACTTCAGTAGGTGTTGAGATTGTGGCCTTCCGGTCAAAATAGTTCATTGATCATTGTCATTGTCATTGAAATAGCGACTTTAGGATACGTTGAGACTGTGGCATTCCAATCGAAATAGTTCATTGATCATTGTTAATGTCGTCAAAATAGAGACATCAAAATGCGTTGAGACTGTGACATTCTGGTTGGATTTGTTTGTTGATCTATTTTCGGGCCGTCAAAATAGAGACGTCAAAAAGTGTTGAGACTGTAGCATTTTGGTCGAACTATTTTGTTGATATATTGGATGGTCGTCGAAATAGCGACGACATATTCATTTTAATATATATATATATATATATATATATATCATCTATTAATATATATAATATATTTCCTTTTACTAATCTTTTCATTGAAAGTATAGTAGTTGAATTATAATACGCTCCAGAATGCTTACAAATCTAATGCACTATTACACCCTCCTATGCGAATTATATCTACACGTGTCAATGTAATGAATATTTTGTAATACATGTCAGCACAAGTAAGGAAATTCTATATTTTTGAAATTTGATATGTATATATGGTATTTTGCAATGCCATGAAGATGTTAATACAACTAAACCTACACTTATTTTACAATAAAATGCCAAATGAATAAGATAATAATGAATTTGAACAAATAAAATAGTCATAATACATGTTTGGAAGATATTGTTATTGATTAATACTATTAATAATTCCAACAATAATGATTAATTACTAATTACTAGTGATTAATAGTGCTATCTTAATGATTAATAGCCATAAAATTTGAATACTGACATCATTAAATTATCATTAACATAATTACTAATAGCTTTCAAGATACTAAGCCTATCATAAGAACATCTTCTTCATTGGTAGATAATCAAACACAATTTTATAACATCACCATTCCAAATTTAACAAATTAATGATCTACATCTCAAACTATGTTACTAACTATGGCTCCAATTTGGAAGCCCAACTAATAAAATATATTACCAGTTAAGCTCACCCATTTAAGTTTATTGTTTATAATTTGGATCCATATAAACATGTCAAACATTGAGCAATTTAGAATATTGTACACCAGATGTTAAACATAAAACAACTGAAGAAAGTAAAATGAAATCAATAAACATAGATTACTGCACCTTTGAATTGGATACCCGACTAATTCCCATTAGTTCCTTCTTGACCATCGCTCTACAATGCCATGAATGTGAACATTGGATCAAATTCACATGCATACAAACACATGTAAACTAATCAAACAATAGGATTTAAGAGTACAATTGCAAATTACCTTTCAATCAATTTTATTTCTCTTGTTCAGAAATATTATTCTATTCCTTCTTTCCTCCTCCTTCTCAGCACTATTATAAGATTGCATTTCAGCTTCAACCTCTTTCTTTGCTTTGTTAGGGAGTTCCTCATAATTTTTTACACCAGGTATTCTACATTTACGGTCAATTACACGCTTTCTTTTCATATCATACCGCAACTTCATGTGGTAGTCAACATCACTCTCCCTCTTTTGATAGACTTGAAGCTTCGGATGCTCCAAAGACAGGAAGAGATAGACAATGTTCATTTGTATTTATCTCTTCATGTGTTTGGGGCATCTGATGCTTCAAATGAATTTAGGGTACAATTTTTAGTCTTTTGATGGTCGATCTTGTATAGAATAAACTAATGAAAACAATCCACTAGGGGTGGAAAGATCAAGGAAGAACTCAAAAGTACAAGACCTAAGGCCAGACCTAATGCCTCGGGGGCTCATCATAGATGGCCTTGCCTACACAACTCGTAGAAACATCGTAGTTCAGGTTTAACTTTAAAACCAATCTTTTAAAGGATGGTAGAAGTGGTTACACAACCCCTTTCTAGGGTAGAGTTCCCACACAGTGTCTCCATTGGCTGGCACCCACTTAGGTGAACAAGGATGAGATCCTAATTATATTCAACCTACAAATAAGTTATCTGTAGACCTCCTCATAAGGTTACCTACCCTATGGTTAGTAACTACGATGGAGAACCAATTATTGTAAGATATTAAGGTAATATCCATGATCGCAAAACTACAAGATTTATAATTGTATGAGAGGAGATACATATTACCTAATTCTATGACCACTTATCTTAAAAATTGCATGACATAATTCTATTTGATACTTTCATGTTGCTTCATATTCGCACAACATTGAATGCAAAGGAAATCACCCATGATAAGGTTTTTTCAGCTGTAGAAGGAATATATAAAGATATGATTTAATTTATAAAAGCTACCTATTCATATTGATATCAATAGTCAAATCTAGAATAGATTTAATTTGTCAAACACCCAAACATCTAGAAAAGAAAGCTTCATTTTTATTAACACTGGTTATTAAATATTGACACATTACTTAAATGATGTATTAATTGGATAGATGCAGATAACATATACATACCAAATATTTAAGAGGTTTAACATAGATGGTGATTGAGAAAATTCTACTTTTTTCATATAAGTATTTCCAGGAAAAGAACAGTTTGCATGAATAAAATCAATGAATTACTTGTCAAGAAATCTATTACCTATTACTAAATAATACATATATTGGTTCATCAAAATATATGTCAAAAAACATATAACAGCTGAAGAAAGTAAAATGAAAGCAATAAACATAGATTACTACACCTCTGAATTGGAGACCCTGCTAATTCCCATCAGTTCCTTCTTGACTATCGCTCTACAATGGCATGAATGTGAACATTAGATCAAATTTGCATGCATACAAACACAAGTAAACTAATCAAACAATAGGATTTAAGAGTAAAATTACAAATTAATTTTGAATCAATTTTCTTTCTCTTGTTCAACAATATTATTCTATTTCAGCTGTAACCTCTTTCTTTTCTTTTTTAGGGAGTTCCTCATAATTTTTTACACCGTGTATTCTGCATTAATGTTCAATTACACACTTTCTTTGCATATCATACTGCAAGTTCAGTTGGTAGTCAAAATTACTCTCCCTCTTTTTATTATACTTTATTATTCTTCTGAGGAAAGAGATTAATGTTTAGGTTGTCCTGTAGCATTTGGACCACGCTTTTGCGGTGGAACAAAATCAAGGTTGTGATTCTTTATCATATGCATATTTGAAAGGACTAAATATGCATAGGATGATAAAGCACAACCTCGAGTTCATTCCAATATATGAATGAAGCTCACAAAAATATAATAATCTACCATCCACTCGTTCAGTTCTATGATGAGTACAAACCTGCACAAACAATTCCAAAATAAAACAAGAACTGTTGTGTAGCATAGTTCCTTCCAAGTGCAAGCAAGGTGGTTTTTCCATATAGAGATGGTTTTACATGATAAATGCATTTTTTTTATTATGGTTACAACCCAATATCAACAAAAAAATTACAAGAATATAAACTTAATTTAGTCAAATTACCTGGCTTCAAATATAGCCAATATTCATTTGTATTTCTCTCTTCCTGTCTTTGGGCATCCAATGATCAAAGTTATACTTGAAGGATGTTCATCAAAGGGGGTTTTGGATTAGAGAAATCCCTTTCACTTAATAATTATGAATCCATCAATGATTTTACATGATAAATGTGCAAGAAATATGGCAAACCATTGCAAAATCTGTAAAAAAATATAATGTGCCTACTTCTAACAAATAAAGGTTTCGCAGTGCATGATATAATAACTACAAATATTTTGGAAAGTAAAAATGTAGAAGATTTCAATTTATATCTGTACAAAAGATGTACAAATGTACAAAAATCTTCTAAACATTTTTTTAATGTATCACCTGGACAACTCAGCTCGTCAACCAAATTTGCTAGTTTTGGAACACCCAAAGGGAAATGTGGGAGTTTCACCAATGGTATTTGCAAGATTAGTACATTAGGTTATATTCAATGCTCTTTCCACCCACTCTCTTCAAAAGAAAATTTCTTGAAGTCATGAATGTAGAGCATATATGAAAATATAGTGGGTCTAGCTAGCATAATTATCATAAAGTATGAATATATCAGTGACATGATGAATAGTGAGCCTTTGGCAGTCCTCTAAACATGAAAACCATAAAAAAGAAGTCTAAAATGCATGAAGAATAGCCACAAGGGTACCATAGTTGCATCCTACAACATTGAAGAGGGCATTTTTGGTTTACCAAGTAGTCAAAAGATGCCTAATGATAGAAGATAGTCATGATCCAGAATAACCAAAGAGAATTGAGAAGGTCATTTAGACCCTTCACTCAACATGGTCGTTAAGGGTGGTGACATATGTGTTAGTAATAACTGAGAGGGGGGGGGGTGAATCAGTGGTCTCAAACTTTATCCTATTTAAACTTTAATCCACCAATTTATACTTCTCAAATTATTAAGTCCCAACAAGATGCATGCCTTTGAAATACTTGAAATAAATAACTATCTGTCGGTTTACCTTGTCTGTCCTGATTCTCTTTGATAACCGATAAGCAATAAATTGTATTTATCGATGCTTAGTAAATACGTAGAGTATACCAATCAATCCATAAATGCATATGTAAAATGTAAAATAATAAAGTAATAAACCATACACATATAACACAAGGATTTTAACGTGGAAACCCTGTTAAGGGAAAAAACCACTGGGATCAGTACCCGAAATTTTCACTCTTCTAAAGTGAGCCCTGTTAGGATCCAACCTTGTTAAAGGTTACAAACACACTGTTAGGTGCGACCATGTTAGAGGATTTTCAATACATAGGTTGTCACTTAGTATCTGGCATCTATGCTACCATCCTTGAATCAGTCTCATGACTGTCAATAGGCTTTATGCTAATCTTACTACCATCCTTGAATCAGCCTCCTTCTTAGACTGTCAATAGGCTTTAGGCAAGACCGATGCTACTATCATGAGTCAACCTTATGGTAATCTGTTAGGATATACCTCAAATACAAAGACTGTTAAGTCCTTCTCTGTTAAGAGACTTAATGCTTCAATGGTTAAACTGAAACAAAATAACCTGTTTCTAATGCAACTTAATTGCAGATTTTTAGATCTATTTACTTACAATATCTTTCTAATCAATGTATCAATACAATTCCTTTGTACTTAACTCTTTCTACTCTGTGATGCTGTGCTTTACTGTTCGTTGGTGTCTGCAGAATTCCTTAGCTCTCCCTTAGCTTGATTGATCAGGGCTGAATGAAGTTAATCCTTCATCAGTTTCTCTTCAGCATTTTCTTTCAATTCACTCCCTCATGTATCTGATTGCTTTTGAAAATGAATTATGCTTGTCTCTTAAATAGACATGATATTCCTATATTCTAGGTTCTTGATTCTGATTCTTGGCGTGAAAAACAATCCAGCCAATTGATTTATGCTTTAACTCCTGTTTTATCTCATAGTTATCTTCTCGCCAACTATATAAAGCATCTTTAAATCAATTACTTAACGGTGGTTGAATAAAGAAAACAAAACAACTAGTTAATTCTATCTCTTAGCTCTGCTAGCTAGATATTTTGTCATTTTCTAATCTCTCTGTTCTATCGGTCAATATTGCAGTTCATCGTCGGTGATAACTGCCAGTTCTGTCGGTGCAACTTCAGTTAGTTTTGGGATCTCTGTCTGTTGGGCATCAAAGGATTTTTCTTGTTGGGCATCCTGTGATTCTGCTTCATCGGGCAATACTATCTTCTTCTCGTCGAGCATCACTGTGACTTTTTCTGTGTCTTTACCAATGGTGTGCACTCCGTCGGTGTTGTCTGTCACTTAGTGAATACTTGACTTTTATGCATTGCTGAAAGCATAGCCTCTGTTCTATTGTTTCTTTGAAGTCTTTGGAATGACCATACATATTATATCAAGTTGACATCAATGACAATACAAACCATTAACTGATTTAATGCCTTGCATTATCTTCAACTTAATATAGTCAATCATTCAATCAGTTATATGTCATCAATATGATGTCTTTCAATTGAACATGACAACAAAGAAGAAAGAAAACTTACTCTTGAGAAAAAAATTAAAGAGCTTAAAGAGTACAAATATCAAATATGGTGAAGAAAAAATTCCTCATTTCTTCATCCTCCATGGTAGTCTGATCAGATGCAAAGCCTTTGAAAAATAGGGTGAAAGAGACCTCGGGACAGAACCTACAAGAATCAAAACTGAGAGAATGTTGAGTGGAACTTTTGGACAGACTCATACAGAATATGTGAAGAACTTTATAACATTAATGAAAAGGATTGTGTCATAAATGATACCCTAATTAAGAAAGATACATTAACATAGAGATATAAGTGTATCTTTCTTAATTAGGGTATCATTTATATGTCTCTACATTAATGTATCTTTCTTAATTAGGATATCATTTATGACACAATCCTTTTCATTAATGCTATAAATTTCCTCACATATTCTGTATGAGTCTGTCCAAAAGTTCCACTCAACATTCTCTCAGTTTTGATTCTTGTAGGTTTTGTCCCGAGGTCTCTTTCACCCTCTTTTTCAAAGGCTTTGCATATGATCAGACTACCATGGAGGATGAAGAAACGGGGAATTTTTTCTTCACCATGTTTAAAGTGTTAAGGAAATCTGGGAGCTCATTCGTATCTACATAAGCTATTTCCTCTATTGTTGCGGGTGATTTTCCCTATCCTAAACATCAATTTGTGACAAGAATATCAGTAAAAATACCAGAATAACTCAAAAACCCTAAATAAAATAACATAATAATATACCATTTTTCAACTATCTAATTTGTACAATTAAAATAAGGTTTACCTTTGCTAAAGAATGGGTGGGTGGAGCATCCCTACCACCTCTATCATGTGGGGGATCCATGTCGTCCTGTGACAAATATTAAATGTAAAAACTTCAGTCAACTGAAAGAAATACACTTAGCAAAAAAACTTATTAATAAAATGGTATATTGGAGTCATAAACTTGAGGTTAGTTTAAATGGTATATAGTACTTACCCCCCCCCCATGATAGTAACTTTGTTTTTATCCATGCGATTCAAATGGTAATTTATTAGCAGTTCTTCCCCTGCACTTATTGATTTTATCGCACATACAAAAATATGATTCCCCTCACACGCCTCAAATATGCAATTCAGTTTCTTATTAGTTGTCGCAGGTCGTGTACTATTTATAAAACTTGCAATATTCCGTGTTATTTTTGGTCTCCCATCAATATACATAGAAAATATTTTACTTTGACTATTTTTTTCCATTGTATATAATTTGCTAACAATGCATACCTATGCATACTTTTTTTATATTGAGAAATCCGCATCCAATCATGGCAATTGTAACAAGGTCCGACAAACTCCATCAATTCAACAAATTTTTTGTAGCATACCTATATCCCATCTATGGAAAATAGGCCCAAACCATGTAATGAAGATGGAGCTATGCGATATAACCTCTTGTTAACACAAAAATTAGTGTTAATTGGAGGTACCTCCTTGGGTACCCATTCTTTCTCTGAATACCATCGCAATTGAGATAGTATTGACCATTGCAATATGAACTGTCTAGGATGGTCAACCTTTCCTCGTTACACATTATGAGTATTGCAATTACGATAGGTATGCGAATGATATGTTGTACATACAACATCTATCTCATTTTGATTTCGATCACGAGGGGGCAGTAGCTATCAAACTTCAATCCTTGATTCAGTTTTATCAATCCTATCATTTGCTCCGCTTGGGGCAACCTTGCTTGAGATTCTTATCTCGGACATGTCAATTACTTATTTACAATGGTGTTGACCTTGTCTTTTTCAATCAGCTTATTTTTGTCCTGATGTCAATTACTTATTTACAATGGTGTTGATGTCTATGTTGTTTTGTGATCCCAAATTGATCTCACACTTCAAATGCATTCTTTGACTACATGTGTTCCCATAAAGATCACACATTAGTCAAAGAGGGGCAAATGTATGCACCCTAAAATGGTCGCCTAGACTATGGGCCCCCATTCTTCAATTTATCAAATTCTTGAATCAATGCTTTGCAACATTTTCAATTCAAATCAATTTCCTTGATTAAATCTTAATTAATTTAATTATTTCAATATTTCTTAAGGTTTGATCATTTTTTCAATAATATTATTTAATTAAAAGAAAACATCTTTTTTTTATTAAATGAAATAATCTTATTTAAATAAAAAAAATATCTCTTAAATGAAATAATCTTATTTAATTAAAATTTCCCTTTTTAATTAAATGATCTTATCTTATTTAATTAAAATATATCTTTTAATTAAATAATATTATCTTATTTAATTAAAACTCTCTATTTTAATTAAATAAAATAATCTTATTTAATTGAAAGAAAATCCTTCTTTAATTAAATAAAATCCTCATTTAAAGCTCTCTTTTTGATGAAAAAAAGAAAATAAATCAAATAAATCAAATAAAAAAATAAATAAGACTCTTTTTTCTCCACACATATTCCGAAGTGGTGGGCTTTTTCCTCTTACTTGCCTTTTTAAGGATTTATCCCACATTGCTCTTGAGGATGCATTTTCTCTCCACACTTTCCTTTAGAAGGAGCCCTCTCCTTCTCATTTTAGAAATCAGAAGGGATCAAATTAGAGATATAGAATTTTTATGTATTGTTATGCTGCAGGTTTGGAGAGCAATTTTGGAGGAGAATTTGAGCACTTTGGCTTGGATATTGTAACTTCTCTCTTCTTGTCTTCTTATTCTTACATCCATGGCTATTCATGTAGATTAGATTCATATTAGATTAAATTTATATTTTCTTCCATAGATTAAGCTTGCATATTTCTTTTCATAGATTAATCTTGTATTTGTATTTCTTTTCATAGAATAATCATGCATTGTTATCATATAGATTAATTTCCTTTCTTGCATTTTTTATCATATAGAATAGCTTTCATTTGCATGCCTACTTGATGATCACGGAGACTAGCATTCTTTCTTTTCCTCTCTGAATCTCTCATTTTATGGTGTACTTGCAGGGGCACAAAATAGGTCAATCTGAGGGCCTCCATCACACACCTTTGCACTCCATGAATAGAGAGTTATGAGTCACCATTCGAGACCTCATTCTTGAGCAATCTTGAATATGATGACTCATAGAAGTGTGACACATTTTTAGCACACATTTTTGGCGCCCAATGTGGGGAAGAACATCTATTTCTGTCATCACATTCAAAAATTATTTCTATCTTCTATCTATTATTCTCTCAGTGTCTTTAAAGCTCTCATTTTGAGCCAAATCTAACCCCACCATTGCGTCTGGATCATCGTTTTAGTTGAAAATGACTATAAACTTGTCCATATTTGATGAAAGTCAAATCTGTGACAAATACTTTTGCCCAAGTAGGGTTGCACGGAAGTTGAGACATATTTCAGATCATCTCTGCACGCAGCCCGGGGCAGATTTCTGAAAAAAAAATCAAAAAATTAGATTTTTTACTATGTTAAATTTTACAGCCATATGCCCATCAAAATTTGGGCCTTCTATGACGGGCGCCAGTCCGTCAATTTTAATGCCGCTATCTGCTGATGTCAATAGGGTTTGAAAAGTCTTTGCCTTCACCATTGGAGTTTTTGAAATTGCACTCTAACTTCAAACGATCATATCTTGCTCATTTTAGGTCCAAATTGAGTGCAATGTTTTTTTATTTTGGGTAGAATTGTCTGAAAATTTATGGGTTGTTATTAGTTTCTAGATTTGAGTCATGGATTGATCAAAAATTGCAGGTTTTGATCACTATGCATGTCTAATCCTCTATTTTGCAGCTTCCAAAGCCTCGTACGGTAAAAAAATTTAGTGCAATTTTTTTTGAAAGTGCACTATTTTTCATCTACTTTCTGAATGTGCAATCATATTTCTGATTTTATGATTTTTGTAACACTGACCAATCTTTGGCTTTGTTGTTCTTGATGCTTATCTTTGATTATAGCCTAATAGTGGTTTGCAGGATGTTGAAAAAGAAGACTCAAACAAAGACTACTAATGAATCATCTTGCAATTTGCCTTGATCGATAGCGCACTAAATATTGTTCTTGCATTTTTTTTTGTTTTATTAAAATAGGAACCCACATGCAAGAATTCTAAAATGAACTTCTATTTGGTATTTTTAGGAATGACAATAATGTCAGGAAACTATACTCTCACCCTTTTGGGATGATCAGAAATTCATAAACATTATTGTCATTTTCTTATGTGTTTGAAGTGTCATTTAGATTGTAATCCTAAGAATTATATAAACATATCCTCTCCCCTCGCCTTTATGGATCTTGGGTGTAAGAGAAACTCATATAATTCTTTTAGCGTGGCTACGTCCCAATTGCTTTAATAGAGCCAGTGAGAGTGGATTTCCCAACCGGTAACAGGATAAATCCAAGCCCTTCCAAACCGGTATATAAAAAATGCCATTGTGATTAGTCTCACAGTGGATAGGTGTGAATTTGTTGTGGCAACCAAAATCTCCTCTAGTACCCTAGTGGTGCGTTAAAGTACCTACATTGTTAAGGTGAAAACCTTGCTTTGAAAGGATTGGGAGAGCCCCCTTAATTGGAAAAATGACTTAATCACAACCACCTGAACGGATGCCTTGACTACAAACTTTTTTTTAGTGACCAAAAACTCTCTATTTGTTGGTGTGGAAGGTCAGAGACCGACTAAGACATCCCACATTTTCACAGCTCTTAGTAGAGACAACAGTCCTTTGGGAATCAATTCTCTTGGGATTCGAAGCTTGGTGTGCCTGAGAAGTGAGTGCACATGTAAGGAGGAGCCCATGCCTCCAAGCTTCTAAGTTATCTACTATGAGTAAGCGTGGCTAAACTTTGGTTCATGTGGGAATTCAACAGATATTGTCCTGGCTTACCTAGGTTGTGATGTGACTATTTCTTTTACAACAAACAATCTACTTGATGTGTCTTGCATGAGTGAAAGATCAAAACATACACCCAAACATTAAGACAAACACCAAAACGATCAACAAATCTGCATTCTTAAGTGTCAAACTGTCAACTTGCTCATTTTTTTTCTATCCTATCATTTTTAGTCTTCCTGAGTTAATCCAGATCAGATTAGGTCACTTACCCCGCTGTTAGAAGCTTGTTTACACTTTGGATTCTTGCATTTTAACCTCTTGAACTAGTAATCTTTGGTTTCACAAGTGACATTGCTTGGAGTTGGTGAGCTAGAAACTGTCCTTGTTAAGAAGATAAACCTTTAGATCCTTTCATAACACACTTGGAGATTTTTAGTAGTCTCTTATCCATTTACTTCCATACAAAATTCAAATTCAATCAATATAACTTGTGTAAATCATCCTCCTGATCCATATGTATTAGGGTATTCACCCATTTATTGGGAACCTCTGTGGCAGTGTTGGTTTATACCTCTTGCTAAATTCTATCTTATCACCTCTCTTTTGGAAAAGTGAGTGATTTTACTATCCTCGTTTGGTACCAACATTTCTTAGGGTCATCCTATCACCTAGTACCTTTTCTTTCATGCCAGTTACAAAAAGATATCAAGTAAATCAAGGAAAGCAACCTCAAGTTGTTTTTAACCAATTACTCTTAGTTCAAACTCGCCAAAAATGTAAGGGAAAAGTGCCCATATTTGATCAATCACCTAGGAACAATTCTAAAGATTGGTTTGACTCCAAGAGTCACCTTAGTGAGTTGAGTACCCCCTTAGCATCATCTCATTCAGATATGGATATGAGTTACACATTGACTCGACGAGATAGGGAGGATATGGATAAATGCCTTGATGATATATTTGAGAAAAATAGAGATTCCATTCCAGTTGGTCGTTCCTCTCATGGTCATCGATCAGTCTCACCCCTTATCTCAACTAGATATATGGATGCACACCAAAGGGCCAAAAGCGATAAGCGACGATCCTATCAAGAAGCACAATTGCATCATGACAACCAAAATGATGAGCCTTATGATACACGGGTGAACACAACATATACCAATGACTTGTTTCGACATTCAGGACCAAGTTCACTGCTCAAAACATCTTTAAGATACATAAGTGAAAGACTCGACAGAATTGAGCGTGAAAAGAAAGCCTTCCTAGATGGACAAGCTAAAAAGGAAGAGCAATTTAGACTCCTAGAGTTGGAGAGAAAAAATTTGTTGGAAATGGAAAGGAAGGCTACCAAGAAGAGAAAGATAGACTCTTGGCCCAACAACACAATGATCAATTCAACAATATGCATGTTGGTGGTGGAAACAGCTCTCCTCCATCCACCCTTCCTAAGACTCCCCGAAGTAGAAGATGTTCGAGAACACCTTCGTAATATCCAAGCCCTAGAGGAAGAAGGGCATCAAGACATGATCATTATAGGAGACAAATGCCTCCTAGGAACTCAAGACAACCATCACAATGTTCTCATCATGGTTCACAATATGGGGGTAGTAGTTCAAATTTTGACCTCGCCTCCCAAGACTTCATGAAAATGCAACAAGAACCACTTTTCCATAAATATGTGGAGAAATATTTAGAGCAAAACAAAGACAAGTTCCTAGAGAGTTTAATCAACAAGGGTGCTAGAGTCCCCTACAACTTTGATGTGGATAAGAAGATTAAGAAGCACGACCCATCTCAAGAAGAGTAAATCAAACAACTTAAGAACATGATGGAGAAGATGTTAGCACCCAAGAATTCATTCTCGCTGGATTCAATTTGTCCTAATCCTTTTGACAAAAGTATTAACATGAAAGAGTTCCCTAGAAAGGTTGA
>MU227446.1:2035123-2046552 GCA_018584345.1 Thuja plicata
TGCATTCTTAAATCCTCCATGTTAGCAATGGTCAGGTTGTTGGCTCTCGTTCTGAGGGTAAACTCAACATCCACAACTAATTAGGAGGCAACAGGTCACCTCAATCGAATTTGCAGAACAAACAATTTATGTTTGTCTTTGTGAATTGAGCGATTGTGTAAAAACCATGTTGTGTTTGTGTTGAATTCAGAGGTCCACATTTAGCATATAACATTTTGGCGCCGACCGTGGGGCAGAAAAAACAATTTTTGGCCTCATTTTTAAATCTGTTGACTATGTTTTTTACACTTTGTCGTACGTCCGTACTACACTGGTATGGATTCCCGCATGAAGTTCTGCTTCGAGTCACGTGAAGTTCTGCGTCAAGCCACATGAAGGTTTTCTCCTGTAGCACTTTGTCGCATGAATAAATAGTTTTCTCACGTGCGTCAAAGCACTTGCTCGCGCGCGTCAAAGTACTTTCTTGCGTGAACTTTTACAGAAAGGCATTTAAAATCCAAAATTTTTAATCTATTCTGACTCCTATTTTCTGCTCTAATTTTTTTGTTTCTGGTTTTCTACTGCAGCATAACAATGGTTTGCAGGTTCACTTGTCAAAGATTAAAACATTCTAACGGTTTACTTGCAGGACGATAGTCAAAGACATCATTAAAACGTCATGTTTGTTTACTATTTTTTATTCACATAGTCTAAATAGGGCTGTGTTAAAATTTTGTAAGGATCCCGATAGTAAAGTAGGGTATTAGGCTCTTCATTACATGGAAGTGATGCCCATGGATGAATCCGAGACCCAAATTTTTCTAGCGTGATGGATACTTGGGGAAGCAAAGAAAGATAAGTGAATCTTTAGCACTTCTACTTGTTAGGGGATTATGCTCTTCTCTCTTTGAGAGAATCAGAAACCCAAAGACTTGTGGATTTTGTGGAGTGAAACTATCTCGGTGATGAACATGTTTGATATGTTTGGGTGAGGTGCAAAGGTAGAGAAGTATGCTCTTCTCTCGTTGAGAGAATCAGAAAATCAAACCCTTGAATCCAAACCAAGTTGAGTCACCTTTAGAGGGCCTGCTGGAAGTTGAACCTCCGAGAATGACCCAAGTGAGTACACACCTTTCGCTGGTGATTCCACCTCACTCTAATAAAGTCTTGTTTGTTGAGTCCAAAGACTCCAAAGCCATAGTAACTCCTTTCTCATTGATTTCGACTATCATCATGAGAAATCTTTGTTTTTCATACTGAGCAGCGCCGCTCCCAGCCTTGCTTGCAAGGGTGTGTGACTTAGAAGTGTTGGTGTGGCTATGAGGCCCCAGCTCCATATCAGAGGCACCAGAGGTTATTGTGAATGGAAGCCTATTAAAAACTCTTAGTTAGATGCCTACCCGGTTCACCTCCGAAAGGAGGCATAATCTATGCGCAGGGAGAGGGAAGAATCTCTCCCCTAGATTCTCGACATAGGTATGCACCTAGATGTTTAAAGTGGTATATGACATTGGCCCCTATTTAAGGGTTACATTCGAACATATATACTTAGTCATTGGAAACAATGAAAACACGGGCGCTCTTTCGAGGGTGACACTTCTGTGTGAGGTGAACGCATACGCATAAGACAGTGGGGCACAGATTTTGTCTTCTCAACCAATTTTCTTTGTAGGGATAATTGAGTGTTTGTTCTTGAGTATTAAACTGTCCATTCTATCATTCAAACAAAGATTCTCATGTTTCTACCAGGTTGCTTTGTCCTTGGTGGAATTGTTTTCGACTACTATTTTTGTCACTGCCTGATTGAAACTTTGTGTCTTTAAACGAATGCTTGTCACCTTGAAACAGAGATTGTTGATTCACATCATCTTAAAATTGTCCTAAGCCTAGATATCTTGTTAGAGAACAGTTCTCACTATGTCTTGAAACCTAGTCTTTACCTTGAAAACTGAGTTTGTTTATCTGCCTTATCTGCCCCTTGTTTGGATTTGATTGCTTGTTCCTTCGTTGTCTGCAGACTGAAACTAGTTGTTCCGAGTTGCAAACTGACTGATTCATACTCAAACTTGTCTTGTATCTTTGTCTTGTCCTATTTTCTTGTGTTTTATACCTTGCGACATGATAGTCATATCTCAGTTGTTCTAGTCGTACCTCCGACGATTCGTGTCGGGTGCATCTCATGCCTTGGCTGTTCTAGCCTGTTACCTTGTCTTTTTTGATACCTTTAGAGATAGAGTTCTGAGTCAGATCTTAAGTTTCCTCTCATATTAGCTTTGTCTATGCCTGTTATGGCTAGGAGCGGTAATATCTCTCCTATATGTGGTTCTGAAGTAGGTAGAAGTAAACCTCGCAATCAAGAGAAAGGTCACTCTGAACCTGTTATTCAAGTGGATAATCAAGAGGGATCATCACGTTCCTCTTCACCTTTTAGTGCAGACCCAAGTCCAAATTTGAAACCAGTACGTCAGTTTTGTTCTAATCCATTGTTTCAAGATCAGCATAACCCATTTCTTTCAAGTCACCAAAGCTATAGGAATTCATCCATTTGGGTTAATCCTATTAATGAATGTCATTGTCTTAGTGATCCTTTTTCACACGTCAATCCTTTTGATTCACCAAAGAGCACTCCAACTACAAGTCCTCACTCTCATACTGAAGGAGTACACACAGAACAATCTCAAGTTAACAACATGTCGTCCCCTTTTGATTACACACAAGGTCATGAACAAGGTCATGAACAAGGTAATCAGGGAGAAGAGCAACACCAGGGTCAAGAACAAACTCAGAGTATTTACAAAATTCTTGGCAATGATGATGACCCTATAACTCAGACTGATATAGACGCAGAAAAGTCTAATAAAGCTCTCATTAAAATGATGGAGATACTCCTTTTGGAAGACAAAGAAAAATATTTCCTAGATTTAGCGAATCAAGGAGTCAAATTACCCGCGAATTTCCAAGTGGATACACTTATCGCCAAAGAAGAGGAAACTGAAACCTCCAAGTTGCATAAGATAATTCAAGGCATGCAAGGAAAAATCAGCCAACTTATGAAAGATAAGGACAAACCTACGCAATAGTTTACAATGGAAAGTATATGTCCTTTTCCATTTGATAAGAGTATCGTTATGCAACCTTTTCCCAAAGGTGTAGAGCTCCCAAAATATGACAAGTATCTAGGTACCTCCGATCCCCAAGATCATTTAAGAGAATTTGGTGCCTTGTCAATGGAGTTTATACATGATCAAACGTACTTAATGCAACTTTTCCCATGAAGTTTGGGTGGGCCCGCTATGGAATGGTTCTCACGATTGCCCACTGGCATCAAAACTTTTGATGAGATTGCTAATATTTTTATGCAAAACTATTCTCATAATATTCAACATCCTATTAACATAAGGGATCTTTGCAACCTTAAACAGAAACAAGGGGAACCATTCTTGATGTTTCTCCAAAGATGGCGACAACTTTGCACAAAGTACCCTCGCAAAATACCCGAGTCTGAGAAACTCGATATATTCTTGGATAATCTCACCCCTGACTTCGGGTATCAAGTTCAACTTCAAGGTCCCCTTAACTTTGATAGTATGATAAAACAGGTTGTGAGAATAAAAGCCTTCATGGTTAAAAAAGGAAAATTGACCTTGTATAAAGATAACAAGAAAAATCCCTCATCGTCCAATAAAAACAAAGGTAAATTTCCCAACAAAAATAGAGATGTTGTGAACGATGGGGTGGTCGATAACGTGAATTCAACCTCTTCAAAACTGGTCTTTAATCTCACCTCAGGTATGCAAGTGACCAAAGCTATCACAAAGGCTACGACCAATACTCAACAACCTTCTAAATTTGCTGGCAACAAACCTTGGGCACCACGACCCAAATGCAAATTTACCCCTCTAAGAGAACCAATTGATGTGGTTTTCAAAACTTTGGTACAAAATCAAATTCTTTCTCCTTTGGAGAAACGTTTATACGATCTACAACCAAGACCTCATTGGTGGAATGAGAATGCCTACTATGATTACCACTAGAACAAAGGTCACACGACTATTACTTGTTTCCAATTAAAAAGTAAAGTTTAAGACTTGATCGATAACCAGGTCATCATTGTGGAGAATCATAACAAGAATTTGGATCATCAAGAATTCAAAGACCCTTTCCCTCATCATGAGAAAGGTGAATCCTCCAACCCTTAGAATAATAATGCCAAAGCTAATTACGCCAATACCACTTACGATAATGTGATCAACATGATTGAACCAATGGGAGTGGAATATTGCAATATGTTTACCAGCAAGGGAAGTGGGAATGTTTCTAGACCCAGAACATTATTTGTCTTGAGAAGTCCTGTGTCTCAATTATCTAAATCTGAAACACCTCAAGATTGTGCAAACGTTGTTACTCGATCTAATGCTAGAATCTCTATGAAGGGTTCTAACCCTTCTGCTATGACATCCGCACCAAAACAAACTACGGATAAGACTGTTGTTGGTTCTACCAACAAGACCACGAAGGTGGTCCCTATGCCTCATGTTGCTGGTTATAGAATTCTTGACCAGCTTCAAAGGACCAATGCTTTGATAACTATTTTTGAGCTATTAAAAATCTTGCCTACCCATAGGCAAATTCTAGACAAATCTCTTAGTGAAGCTAATGTCCCCAAAGATATCAACTTGGATTAGTTTCAATCCATGGTGGGTCATTTGACCTTGCCTCATTATTTATCCTTCTCTGAAGAAGATGATCACTCAATTAGTCACCCGCACAGTGCTCCCCTGCACATAGAAGTCATGATAGGAAAGCAACTAGTTCTTCGCATGCTCATTGATAATGGTGTTGGTCTTAATATTTTCTCCACTCATTTTCTTGCTCAGCTTGGTTATGGTGAGGATCGCATAGATTCCCGCAAAATAATTACGATAAAAGCTTATGATGAGGAAGAGAGAACATCCAGAGGTATAGTTGTGTTACCCATTCAGGTTGGCCCAATTGAAAGAGACGTCATATTTCAGGTGCAAGACCTTCCTCTTGAGTATAATATTTTGCTAGGAAGACTATGGATCCACGAGATGCAAGCGGTCCCTTCTACATATGATCAGTGTATCAAGTTCTCTTTTCAAGGCATAGAGGTGACCATTCCTGCTAGCATGGGTTCTTCTTGTAATGCTCTCACTCAATCAGCTGACATTCTTGTTCCAACCAATAGAGAATACACAGAACTTTTTGATGCCAAGCTCAAAGACATGGAACAGAAACTGAAAATTACAGATATGGGCATGGGGGGGTATCAAACGGAACCCGTTCTATCATTAGCAGCTCTACCCCTGTCTCCTCAATCCTATGGGAGACCTTCTGAGAATAACAAATCTTCCATTACCCCTAAGATAGTTTATGAGGGTACATTTGTATGGTCTAATATACCATTGGAAGATGAAGATGAGGAAAGAGCTATCAAAGCTTGGCTTTGTAAAGGAAAGAATACAGCTGAACAAATTACCCTAGCTCGTGAATTAAATCCTAATAGTGAGGGTCTTAAGATTATGAAACATTTTGGGTATAAAGGAAGTGGTTTGATAGGTGTGAATGGCCATGGGTTAATGGAACCTATTCAAGCTATAGGTCAAAAGATGAAAGATACTACTGGGTTAGGTTTCAAAAAGGTCCCATTTCATCTAGGGATCAATAAATTTGTGCCAAAAGTAGAATCTACACCAGAACCTAAAGATACAACTATAGTTGAACCTGGACAAAGTAGCTCAGATGAGGATTGCTTTCCTTATCCCATCCCTCTAGACCTGGTAGCATTCTTTTCTGAGCCAGATAATTTCATGCCACATACCAGTACAGCTAAAACTAACAGTGATTCTGATCAAACCACTCTATTTGAGACACTAACTTTTGAGCAATGGAAAGACTTACAAGATCCTAACTTCAAAGGAGAAGAGTACATACCACTAGAATTTCAAGACCGGTGGACACAAGAACAGACTAGTATTGCAAAAAATCAAAAACCCTCATGGTGTAAGCACCCAAGTCAGAGTTTCGATACAGACTCTCATGAGTATGAGTTTTATAGTTTGTTAGCAGGATATTATGAAAGACTTCTCGACGTAAGTGAGGGGTCTAGTAAAAATCCTAATGAGTCTGAGTCTATAGGTGCTAACATGTCTTCTACTTCAATCGTTAGGGATCAAAAGGATTCAAACACACCTTTGGACGAGATCAATTTAGATCCCAACTTGCTAGTTGACCTTTTCGATGACCATACTATGAACACACTTGAACCTAACATATCCCTTTCCCTCCAACATCCTGAGTTAATAGAATGGAATTCCCCTTTATCATCCAGTGAAGTCCTTACATTCTAGAATGATTACACTTTAGCCTACTACCCTCACACTATTGAGCCCGTAATGTCCTCCACTAGTGAAGAAAGTGTCAACATGACTAAGGCTAACATCAAGTACCTTAGTCAGAAAATTAAAAGATGAAAAAATAAGCGCTCTGATGGTGAAAACCATGTTGTGGCAGTGTCAGAGCCAAAAATGGTAAAAAGAAAAGACGTACCCAAAGGTGAAAACCTCTCTGAGGAACCTGAGGGTGAGGTACTTGATGCACTTCTGAGTCACTTCCAAGAATGCTCATCAGTGTTAATTGAACCAACTCAGCTGATAAATTTGGGAACAGAAGAGCATCCACATATCATTCATGTGGCCAAGTCATTATCTACAGAGGAACTTAAGGAATTTACAAAATTTTTCCAAGAGGAAAAGATAAATTTTGCATGGACATATTCTGGTGTGCCGAGTGTGGATCTTGATATCATTATGCATCACTTATCAATAGCTTCAGGTGTAAAACTTGTCAAATAAAAAATTAGAAAGATGCATCTGCATGTAGCTTTATTGATCAAAGCAGAATGGGAGAAACTTCTAAAAGTTGGGTTCATCCGAGTGATTGATTATGCAGAGTGGTTTTCTAATATAGTCCCAGTGACCAAACATAATAAATCTATTAGGGTCTGCACAGACTTTAGAGATTTAATTTTGGCATGTCCTAAAGATGATTTTCCACTTCCAAACATTGACATGATCGTGGATATGACAGCGGGATACGAGATGTATTCACTAATGGATGGCTTCTCTGGCTATAATCAGATCAAAATTGTGCCAGAAGACCAAGAGAAAATAGCTTTTACTTATGCATGGGGTACATTCTCTTGGAATGTTATGCCCTTTGGTTTAAAAAATGCTGGAGCTACTTATCAAAGAGCGGTTACTACAATATTCCATGATATGATGCATAGGACAATGGAGGACTACGTGGATGACACACTTGCTAAGAGTATGGATAGAAGGACACATCTCACCGATCTAGGTCCTATACTAGATCGTATGGAGAAATTCAAGCCATGTCTTAACCATAAGAAATGTGCATTGGGGGTTACTTCAGGAAAGTTACTTGGCTATATCATTTCTGCAAAAGGAATTGAGGTGGATCTAGCAAAGGTACAAGCTATAATGGAAATTCCACCACCCCATAATATCAAACAAATCAAAGGACTCCAAGGTCAGCTTCAATCTATCAGGTGGTTTATCTCGCAATCAGTTGACAAGTCGCAACCTTTCACCAAAACTCTGCATAAAGGTGTGACTTATGACTGGAACAAAGAGTGTGAACAAGGGTTTCAACAGATTAAACAATATCTAGCTAATCCACCCATATTGATGCTTCCCATTCAGGGGAAGCCTTTGATCCTATATATCTCAGCGACAAAAACATCCTTGGGTGCTCTCTTGGCTCAAGAAGATCCAAATCATAAAGAAAGAGCCATTTACTATATCAAAAAAACATTGGTCTCTTATGAAATGAATTATTCAGTGATTGAGAAGGCTTGTTTAGCAGTGGTGTTTGCTTCCCAGAAGCTACGACACTACATGTTGGCTCACACTAAGAGGATAATTGCAAAGATTGATCCATTAAAATACTTACTCAGTAAAGCTACCCTAACAGGTCGGCTAGCTAAATGGGTCATGCTCCTTAGTGAGTTTTATATTGTATATGTTGAGAGAAAGGCTATTAATGGACAGGCGATTGCGGATCAATTGGCTGAAGCACCTCTTATAGATCACCAACCATTAAAGATGGAGTTCCCAGATGAGTCCATTATGCTTCTCACACATCAAACATGGACAATGTTCTTTGATGGTTCGTTCACCCAACAGGGGTCAGGAGCTGGAATTCTGTTTATCACACCTCAGCGGTATTCCTTGCCGAAGGCATATAAAATGATGTTCCCTTGTACCAAAAATACCGCTGAATATGAAGCTTTGATCAATGGACTCAAGATTGCTATTTAATGGTGAGTGGATGAACTTAAAGTCTTTGGAGACTCACAGCTAGTTATCAATCAAGTGAACGACATTTATCAGACAAAGGACAAAAAGTTGGTACCTTACAAAAAGATGGTGGATAGTCTTAAGATGTACTTTGCACATGTCACATTCCAAAAAATTCCTAGAGTGGATAATAAATTGGCTGATGCTATGGCTACTCTAGCCTCTATGTTGCAAATGTTAGAGAATGATTTCAGACATGAGTTCCTAGTGGAGACATTATGCTACCCTGCCTATGACTCTCCTGACTCCTAGATGGTCTGTTTAGTAATTGGACATGATTCATCTCGCTACCACCACATATAATCTTATCTCCATAACCAAACTATTCCTGACACATATACTATAAATGAAAAATTCTATCTAATCAGCAGTGCTTCACGGTACGTCATCGTAGCAAACGACTTGTATAGACGGGGTTTAGATGGTACCCTCCTTAGGTGTCTAGAACCTGACGAGTCCAAATGCGCGTTAGAAGAAGTACATGAAGGCATTTGTGGCTCTCACTCAAATGGCCTGACACTGGCTCGTAAGCTTATTAGAGCTGGTTATTATTGGCCCGAGATGGAGAAGGAAGCTACGCAGTTTGCCAAATCTTGTAAGCAATGTCAACTTCATGGTAACTTGATTCATGCTCCAGCTAAGGAACTCATTCCTTTTATCACCTTTTGGCCATTTCAACAGTGGGCTTTCGACTTAGTAGGTCAGATATATCCATCCTTCTCGAGAGGACACAAGTACATCATCACTGCTACATATTATTTTACTAAATGGGTTGAGGCAGTGCCTCTCAGTGTAGCTAATGGAAAAGTTGTAGCTATGTTTATCTTAAACTACATTATTTGTAGATATGGTGTACCTGCCTCTATTATCACTGACAATGGAGGATAGTTCAAGAAAAAAGATCTGACAAATTTATGTGCTAAGTTCAGGATCACTCAACACTGGTCTTTTATTTACTATCCCCAAGGGAATGAACAGGTCAAGGCTTCCAATAAAACAATTCTCAAGATCCTACACTGTACTGTACACAAGTCTAGACGTGATTGGCACCTCCAGATAAATCTAGCTTTATGGGCCTATCACACCAGTATCAGAATTCCAACAGGGGCCACGCCCTTTGCTTTAGTCTATGGTGCAGATGCTGTATTGCCTATTGAGGTGGAGATTCCTACATTGTGAGTCTCTTTGAAAGGCCTCATCACAGATGATGACATTAGAATATCTCAGCTTCAAGAGCTAGAATTACTAGATGAACGTCAGAAGGTGGCATTTGATCATCTTAGAGCATATCAAAAGAGGATATCTAAGAGCTACAACAAAAAGGTTAGACCTAGGGACTTGAAAATGGGTGATCTTGTCCTGAGAGAGAACCCTAAAAATCAGCAACAACAGACTCAGAAAGGGAAGTTTGAGCCGAACTGGCTTGGTCCTTATATCATTACTGCAGTATTTGGGTCTGGCACTTATCAACTCTCCACTACAGAAGGTGAACCACTCAAAGATCCCATCAACCCTCTTCATTTGAAGAAATTCTACAGTTGAGATATCTTTTGTATGCTCATGTACATACTTTATTTATGAGAAAATCCTAAAAATTGTAAAATGTCCTTAAAAAAATGATCATCTTAGTGAAAACTTGGCAAACAGGTGCTTTGATGTATCTATTATCCTGGTGAAAACCTGGTAAACAGGCACCTTGATAATATCAAAAAAAAATTGGAAAATTGAAAAATACAAAAAAAAAGAGAAAAAGAGAAAATGTGCCATTGATGAAAACCTGGTAAACAGGCGTCATGGTAGAAAAAATAGAATTTCTGCCAAGATGGTGAAAACCTGGTAAATAGGCGCCTCTTATTTCACAATACTTTATCTATCGCAACATATCTTGGCTCTCTTGCATTTGCTTTCCTACTTCAGTTTGCTTTCCTGCTTTCCGCTTTCCTGCTTTAGTGTGCTCATGCTTTTGCTTTCCGTCATCTTTGAGTTTTTTGCTTGACCTCACATGGATTGAAACTAGTTATACTCAGGGGCATGTTCCTGGTCTAGGGGGCATTGTCTTATCTTTTAGAGTCTTTCTCTCTTTGCATCAGTCACCAGTGGATCTCACTGCATCTGCCTGCTGATGCCTAGATCTTGTTATCGATCATTATGTTTGAGAGTTTCTCTCATGACAGTCACCAGTGGTTCCCACTGAGTCTGACTACTATCACTACTTCTGAGATATCTCCTTTCATTTTGCTATCTATTTTTTTGTCTTTGATCCATTCGTTACTTGGGGGCATGGCTCCCCATTTTGATCACTTTTCGGTTTACACTTGAGTCAGTAATCCTATCAATGGACACCTCGGTACTGGCACAAATTGGTGTTTCTCAACACCTTAATCAAATAGTGTTTTTCAACACTCTCTTTGGATACATCTGTGTTTTTCAACACACATCAGATATCTCGCAACGTAAACATCTCTAGATAGCAATAAAACACAATGCACTCACAAGCACAATGGTGTTTTTCAACACCCTAAACATAGACACATTCGTAAACCTTGAAACTTGCTAAGATATGATTGACTCTTTCTTATTATGTTGTCTATTCTCATGAATTTAATTTGATATTTTCTTTGTCTACTACTTGTTGGTGTGGTTTCGATGATCTGGCAACGTCAAATAAACAGGGTGTATGTGATAAGAGCTTCTGCATTAAGGTGGAAAAGCCTTACATCCCTCGATCTTGTTTATTTGTACACCAAGGGGAGGTCAAAATTATCTCCTTGACTATTATTGTTGTGTTTGTTTACTTGCGAGTTATTACTATATTAAGCTAGAAACAATGTTTAGGTCACCTTGGCTTTTGTGCCTTCGGTGCTTACATTCGTTTCCTACATTCTATCCGATGAAAGTCATATTCATATTCTTATGGTCATAGCGGCACCAGTAAGGATTGTATTGACTCCGATGATCCAAAGCACCCGATGATGATAAATACGATGAGTCCAACAACCAAAGTCCTAGGATTGCATTTAGCTTAGGCTTGCATTTGCATTGTACGCT
>MU227446.1:2072596-2095367 GCA_018584345.1 Thuja plicata
TATGATATTTTATATAAATTTAAAATATAATCTAATAATTAGTAAAAATGAGATCAACATATATTTTTATGACCATAAGCATGAAAAAATTGCAAGCAAGTGAGCTATCCTTTCCAAGTTTTATCTGTGAATATAGAAGCACATGTATGATCAGAAGCGCAATTAAAAAAAATAAAAAATTTAAAAATGGACAAAATAAATCACAATATAAATTAAACATTATTCAATAATAATTAAAAAAAAAAAAATGGACAAAATCAATCACAATATAAATTAAACATTATTCAATAATAATAAAAAATTATAAAGTCTTTGTCGAATTCCAATTGCAATTCGAAATGTAGAACCAAACGTGAAAGTTGGAATTTGTCAATTCCAATTCCAATTTCGAAATTGGCAACCAAACACAGAAGATGGATTGACTAATCCATCTTCCAGGTCAACCAAATGGTCCAAATTATAACCTGAAGATGCAAAACCAGGATTTCAAAACCTAGTTTTGTGATAATAAGGTTTTGACTCAATTCCAATTCCGCGAAACAAATGGGACCATATAGATTAATTTCATTTCTTGCATTTGTTATCATATAGAATAGCTTTCATTTGCATGCATACTTGATGATCATGGAGACTAGCATTCTTGCTTTTCCTCTTTGAATCTCTCATTTTATGGTGTACTTGCAGGGGCACAAACTAGGTCAATCTTAGGGCCTCCATCACACACCTTTGCACTCCATGGATAGAGAGCTATGAGTCACCAGTCGAGACCTCATTCTTGAGAAATCTTGAATATAATGACTCATAGAAGTGTGACACATTTTTAGCACACAGTTGGCAATTTCTGACATCTGGACGTCTCATGTAGTGCTTTGGCATCGGTCGTTCTCTGAACCCCATCGCAATTGCAACGGTATGCTATATTTAAAAAAAATATTGAGCTTCTCTTTGTTTTGAGAATAGTTTAGCATACTCTACTTAACAAGGCCAACCACATGAAGGTGGAAGCTCATCTGGCCCCTCCTAGGATCCTCTTATGACCCTTTACGACACTTTAATAAGTCTAAGATGTATTGTTAGGGATCATAAAGGGTCATAAGGGGTCCTGAGACACAACAGCTGAGAAACATAAATGTAGGCATCATGGTCAAAATTGTTTGGAGACACAACATAATTGAGTGGTATACCCAAATGATGCAACGCAACCACCACTCCTCCAGTTCCAAGTTGACACTACCAGATCGAAAAACCATAGATAAGGAATAAATTTAGAGAGCCGCGGAGGAGGGCCATAATGACCAAAATAATATTGGGACCTTGTATTATTTTAGTCATTACGACCCTCCTCCACTCTCTAAATTTATTATTGGATCCTGCAGTGTCAACTTGGAACCGAAGGAGTAGTGGTTGTGTTGCATCGTCTGGGTATACCTTTCAATTATGTTGTGTCTCCAAACAATTGTGACCATGATATCTATATTTATGTTTCTCATTTGTTGTGGTATCTATATTTATGTTTCTCAGCTGTCATTTTTATGTTTCTTCACTAGAATCAAGGGTGCAGAAGGTGTTCTACATCATTCAGGTATAGCACTCAATTTCTATACCCAATTGATGCAGAACACTCTTCTGCACCCCTCGATTGAAGATATAGGAAATTGATCCCCTTTTGATAAAGAGTCTTCAAGAGAGATAGATGGTATCTTATTGTTTCTACCTATAAAGCATTCCCAAGGGAAAAAGAGAAACCAATGATTAGTAGTGTCCAAAAAAAGAGGCAAAGTCACAACAGTAAAATGCATAAGGATATAAAGTTCATTAACTAGAAAAGTTTTTGTAATGATGATGAAGTCATCATGAGGTATATAAAACTAGTTTCGTGAAGAGATGCAAACTATGTAAAATATTGGTAAGGGGTGACAAGATCAAGCAATAACTCAAAAGTACAAGACCTAAGGGCCAGACCTAATGCCTCGGGGGCTCATCATAGATGGTCTTGCCTACGTAACTCACAGAGACATCATAGTTTGGGTTTAACTTTAAGTCTAGTCTTTTAAAGGATAGTAGAATTGGTTACGCAATCCGTTTCTAGGGTAGAGTCCCCAGATAGTGTCCCCATTGGCTTCTACCCAATTAGGTGAACAAGGATGAGATCCTAATTAGATTCTACCTACAAATAAGTTATACGTAGACCTCCTCATAAGGTTACCTATGCAACAATTCATAACTATGATGGAGAATGAACTCTTGTAAGATATTAAGGTAATATACATGATCCCAAACCTACAAGATTTATAATTGTATGAGAGATACATATTACCTAATTCTATGACCATGAGTAAAGGTCCACACTCACATTTAGATATTCCTAAAAAATCTCAGTGGCTACACTTACATTATTAACCAATATTATATAAGTCATTAAATAGCTATAGTAGACCTCATTGTCCTCAAGTTCTCATCTAACTGCTTTAGTATATTCTCAGATAGATCTAATTATAGACCCTTCTTTACGATCTTGTGGGCAGTGTCAACTGCTCCACATGCAATGTTGTTCATCTTGCTGGCTTGGAATATATTGTATCCCAACACACATGCACCAAATCTCATTTTGGGATCTTTGATGGAATTTACCTTCAATCCTCTGCCATCCCATTTTTCCCCTATAATATTTTCTATGTCGGGGCGAGGAGGGTGTTTGATTTCTTTTTCCTTGTCAGTTATAGGATAACTGGTCACTACGTGTATGATATCCCTGGTGATTAGTTTTGGCTCATTGAGCCACATCTTTCAGTCATGCACTCTGATCAACACTATCTGAATCCACTCAGTTTTAAATTCCTTCAGGAACATTAGGCCATTTATGAGCCCTTTCACCTTGATGTGTTTGTGTTCATCCTTGATGGTTCCATTTGTGCAAAGATTCTTGTAAGCTTGCTCAACCTCAAGATCTCCTATCTCGGCGATCTTGCAATGTATGTATGATTGAACATCCTCAATCAGTAAAACCCTAGGTGGTATTCTTGAAAATTCTCTAGTGTCATCGGGTTGCGAAGCAACCTCTGGATAGATTTTGTATTTTAGTTCCTCACACATAGTTTTCTTGATTAAGTTTACATTTTTCACTTTGGCGTTCTTGATCTTGGAAATTCGTGAAGTAGTTGCCATCATTTCTGAGAAATTAGGGATTTTCCCATAAAAAAAAAACTCTGTGAGTCCTTAGTTACCCACTTTAACCTGTTGTAGCTTTTGAAGATCAGAATATGAATGTCATGAATCTGCTTGGAATGCTCTGTAATCTAGTTTCTTAGTTTCGTTCTTCTATGTTCTTCACTCTATTTCTCTCTTAATCACTTTGTGAGAAAATGAGCTATTTTGTCACCTTTTTATAGATGATTCCCTAAGTGGCACAATAAATTCTCTACCCACTTCTCAGTTTTTGAAGTCAGAGTGTCTCGGGTATCACATAAACTTTTGGCTCAGGGTAAGTGACAACTCACATGACCTTTCACAGGTTTACCGATGGTGCTCGGTAAGTGGAAAAGAATTCAATGTCTACTACATGATTACCGATGAGTCTCGGGTTACATTTTTTAACTTGGCTTTCTCATGTACACTGACGATTCTCGGTATGTGTTGACCGACGAGATTGGATTGAAAAATTCATAACAAGTAGTACCATAGTACATCTTTAATCATGCTAGTTTGGCATTTTAACTATGTATAATGGAACTGATGTAAAGTATAAATTAGTATAGTGCATTTCCATACTTACTTGTTCATCTTAGGTGGGGGTGGTGATTTCACCAGATCCATTGGATAAGGTGTCACCAATTGTGTTGCTTGGTCCAGCATCATCAGTGTTTGTAGCTTTCCTCCACAATTTTTTTCTCTTCTTCCTGTTGTCTTCAATGGTATTGACATTGGAAAAATTGCTTGTCTTTATCACTCGGTCTCTGCAGTCCTTGCTTAGATGACCAAATTTATGATAGTGTAAGCATGTCACCGGGGTTAGTCTAGCTCCTAGACTTTCTCATCCATTTTCTCATGCAGTTTTCTGCTATGTGTCCATATCTACCACATGTGCAATTTTTCCATGTATTGTAATCTCAAACATATGAGTTATGACTCTTTTCAGTTGATAAGTAGTTTCTTGTTCTTAGGTTTCCATGCTTGCCTTTTCTTCTTCCTACATTCAAAAGATGTGTGCCCAAGCATTTTGCAAGTAGGGCAATATTTTTCCATGTGGGTTTCCTTCTTTGGTTGGTTTACCTCAGATTTACATTCATGTGCTTTATGTCATTTCTTGTTACATTTATAACAATTTCCTATGAATGAAGATGTGGATTTAGGAATACCTTTAATTTTTCTCCTGCAAACATTTGATGTGTGGCCTGGTTTTCCTTAGTGATTGCATGACTGCCTTCTTGGTCTTGGATTTGTGTAGACATCTTTTTGATTAGTTTGGTAAGGTGATTCTCTATGCTTGGTATACCCTAGTCTGGTATTTTTGTTGACTCTTATTTTTCCATCCAGAAAATCATCCATTCTTTTTGTACTTTCTTCAACTCTCTTGATCATATCATTGTGTTGTTGCTGAATTATAATTTCATGCTTCAGTCTTTCATTTTCTTCTCTTAGCTCTCCAATAGCTTCTAATTTTCCGTTATGTTCTATGTTCATTTGGTTTTCCTCCCGACTCATAAGAATAACCTGATTAGTGATCTCATGATAATGTTAAATAAGTCTTTGTATTTCTTACTCTTTCTCTTGTATCTTTTCGGTGATCTTCCTCCTGTCATCAATAGCTAATGTTCTTTCTTTCTCAACTTGTCTACCATTATTCATAACCTTAATCATTCTTACCATCTATTTCTCTTGACCGATTTCCAGTGATTTTGATTGATTTCATTTAGACTTGTAATGCTTCCTTTAGATGTGTCTAATGTATTTCAAGATGTACATCCTGAAGACTTAAATAAATAAAGTATCTATTCTTCATGATAGTATGTTTCATTACAATGAGATGTCATTACCTTTCTTTCATCCATTATCTCTCTCATCTTGACTCTTGCTGCTTTGTATTTCTCATAGAAGATCTGTATCTCTAACTTCTATTCTCAATACTCTTGTCTAGCTTATACCTTTCCATTGTATGATCTTTTCTCTTAAGTCTTTTAAACTTTTCCAAATAAAAGATCTAGATTTGATACCAATTGTTTGAAATAATGGAGTGGTGTGTACTGAGAGGGGAGGGGTGAATCATTACCCTTAAATTTTTTAGTCAATTAGCCTTAATCCTTTAATAATCAATTGCTTGTATTACCAACCATATGTGCTATTCTATCTTTATGCATGCAATATCAATTCATAAAATCAATTAGAATGTAAAGAATCATGAGATGTATTGACACATGACAGAAGATTTGGTAATGTATAAAACCCCTGTTAGAAGGTAAAAAATGTGGTGGAGATGAAATCCCACAAAACTTCACTATCTACAGAATGGAAGGGGTCGGTTAAGGCTTACAAGTTTTATTACTTTTGATGATCTTACCCTATTAGGAGTAACATGTAGAGACTGGTTAAGGTCTACTCTGTTAAGAGCTTTAGCAACATTGTTTAGTGTGCACTCGGTTAAGGGGTTTACAAAGGATTGTTAAATCCACCTTCTCAAAGAATTTATTATATTTGCTACACTTGTTAGAATGTAGTCAGAAATATTCATTGACTTGAGTATATGAAATCTAGAATTGCTATTACAGATCCATTAAAATTCACATGTATAATTATCACCTATAGTGATTGATCAATACCTCTATTCTGCTCGATAGCCTTGAATCTGGTTATTGATAACCTATTTCATCTTTTATTGTTCTTCTTCATAAATCTCTATCTTTGATCCATAAATGTGCTCCTCGGCTACAATCATCATCACATTGTTTTTTTCTAATTGACTACACATCTATTTATACATTGAATTTGACCTAGAAATAAGTTTCACGAATAACAATGATAACTCTATGATCAAAGGTTTACAACTTGACCTTGATATCCTAGTTTGCATGTTTCTAATTAGTTAGACTGATTAAAACAATTACAATTACTTTACTTGTCCCTCCAGAAATGGATTTAAAGAAAATCAAGAAGCTAAATATAAAATACAAGTATTTTATCTAACATATAAATCAAATCCACATTTCTTAGGATTATAACTGTCTCTCGATAGATTGGTGCTCAGGTTTCTATGTAGTCTGCCTATCGGGCTCCCCTATGAACTATCTATCAAGTTTCTCTATTGTCTGCTCTGTCGGGTTCCTCTATCGGTTTATACTATCGAGTTCCACTTCAACATTTTTGGGTTGTAATTGTAAACTATGTGGTTAGTTTGCATTGTAACCTGCTTTGTCGGGTTACAGTATAAACTTTTTTGTCAGGTTCCCTTGTGAAGTTGTCTGTTGGGCTGCACTAAACCTGTCATTCAGTGTTGGTGTTACCGACGGTTTAAATTTTTTTTCCCTTGTATACTAATGGTAAAATATGTCATCAAGCGGGGTTTTGGGGGGCGCAGGGGAAGATGGGGATGAAAGTGGCCTTTCTAGATAACATATCTATGGTAGAAATATGAGTGGAAGTACATGCCTTACTCATAGTAGATGAAGTAAATTTAGAAATAAAAACTTGTAATAAATATAGTCCATAGGGATTATTTGTGAATATTTTGTGAGCTATATTGATAATTTGTATATTATTGTTTGAATTATCCAACCACACAATATCGTTAAGAAAATATCACCTAAGAAGCACCTAATAAATATGAGAAACAATACACTAAACCATCAAATGTCAATTACAAAACATGAGCTAAAACAACCTAAAATGGGGCACCCCAATCTCTAGTTATAATTTTAAAACCCAAACCTCAAAATGTGTCTATGGCTAAAAAATATATATTTCCTCCATTCAAGGAACTAGTTCATAAAAAATCTAAACACAAACATGGTTGCTCCATCATTGCATCCATTATCTCCATTTAGAGGTATTTTATGACATGTCATAACATGCACCATCAATTGCCCAATAAGTGTAACTCTATATTTTAATTCTTTTTTGTGTCATAAATGCTTATACTTCCAATGTACATGAATCTACTTTCGAAGGCCATAAATTTTGATCTAGAAGGACATTGGGGCCTTTTTCTAATAGCAGAGCTCAAACTTACTTATGCATTAAGGATCTCAAAAGTGATATTGAATAATGCATAATTTTTATTTTGTCCAAAGACAATCTCTTTAACTTAAAATTTATGTTTTTTGTTTTATAGTCTAAAAATTAAAAATTTAGAATACTTAACATTAGGAGAAAAGTCAAGCCACCTTTCTTGATACAAAAATACTAATAAGAGAAAAATAAAGCAATATAAAATCATGGGAGTATGGAAATATTAATTATAAATTCAAACCTAAAAGATATATATATATATATATATATATATATATATATATATATATATCTTGAAAATTGGTAGATAAAAAAATGCTGATAGGAATAACAATCCCCATTAGAAACAAGGTTTATAGAATTAATCAGGTTAACCAAAATTAAAAGAAAAACAAAATAATGTTACATTAATGATAGGGAAATGAATAGAATCATGGCACACAAAAATAAATTATGCTAGAGATGGAGCTTTCATGACTATACTTGCTACATTAAAAAACTAAATGAGGATGCACATAGTTAGCTTTGTGATTAGATATTAAAGATCCTCAATGATGATTCTAGAATGTTTATTTTTTGTTCTAAAAATATAAACTGTTGGTTATAAGAACATCTTAGTTTTTGTCTAGAACTATGTCTTGTCAAAGAAAAAGTTTACAATTTCAATTTAGTCCTTTAAGTACAAACTTGTCCTTAAGAACAATGATATTCTACTTTTCTACTTACCTGTTGAATATTTGTTTATGTTAGTTTCTTTGAAGATATGGGGACTAGTATTAATTAAAAATACCTTAAAAGGTGTCATTGCTTCACAAGGACACATGTTCTCCTAGATAAAATCGTAAATTGTATAAAAATATCAAAGACAATAATCAAGGGCCTTAGTATGGAGATTTGTTAGTGATTTTAAAATATTAAATTGAAATGTGTTTCTATTTATTGCTACTTCAATGCTTTCGAATAAGAGATTCTTCAATGATTAAAATGAGTAAAATAAATATGTTTGCATACTAATATACAACATGAAATCACACAAACATGTGTTTAGTTATTTTTGGTTGGGAAAGGTAAAGGGTATTGATTGGCTAAATTTAATTTTGGAATTTAAAAGGGAAGGGGATAAGTATGCCAATATGAGGTTGCTAATACAATTATAGGAATTTCTCAAGGTGGGTGAATGATCACTATATGGAAGTAGATGAATGAAAAAGAGTAATAAATGTAGAATAGTTTGGGATAAATAATATAGAATTGAAGATGCGTAATGGTATTTAAGGCATGGTTTATGGAAGTGAATGTGGAAATGGATCAAGTGGGATGTAGTTGGTCTACATAGAAGTGGAGGAAATTGAAATGGAGGTGTGTTATATCATTTTCATGATAGGAACTTTAAGAGTTCTATAATGAAGAGCTAATACATAAAAGATAGAAAAAGGTGAAAAATCAAAGGCATGAAATGGAGGGAAGCTAGTGGTAGTGGAGATGACCTTTGAAGATAACAAATCTATGGTAAACGTATGAGTGGAAATAGATATATCATTTATAGTACATGAATAAAATAAAAATATCAACTTTTAAGAACACTAATCCATAGGGCTTATCAATGGAAATAATGTGAGTTATATCAATTAGTTGTTTAGGATTTTCTGAATTAGCCAAACTAGAAATATTGATTACAAAATCTCTATCTAAGAACCAACTAACAAACATGAGAAACAATACATGAAACAAAAAAAATTGCAATTTTACAGCTGTTACCCAAATTTCCCATCCTGTCCAATTTTGGCTACAAGTGGAGTAAATGAGGCTCCCACAAGGGTAGAGCCCAACTTGTATGGTTTCTGCCATGATTTCTTGTCTTCTCCTCGCTCTCTGTATATTTTTAGGTCACTGGTTTTACCCCTGGTTCATGTCTTTAAAGACCTAAATGCAAATAAACCCTATGAAAAATCTCTTGAACCCTAACTCCTTGGTGGATGTTATATTTCTTCATTAGTTTTCCACCACTTAAGTCCCAAATTCATGATGTGTCTTAAGTCATCCGTCGAGTGGGGCTAAAGTTATTTTCCTAAGCAAGTCCTTTTCCTAACTTTATTTTACTAAGTCCCGACTTAATTTATTTACCCCAGGTGTCAGCAAGTTCCTTTTCATCTTGATGGTTGTTGTGATGCCTTAATCGCTGAGATGAAGGTTTTTATTCATTAAGGCATCATGCTTTTGTGACACGTGTCTGGTTCAGATCTGAGCTTAAGTGTAAGTTAAATATCGATCAAGTTTATTTTGATCGTGTGGTCAGTGTTATCCCTTAAAGCTAAAGTAATTAAAATCTATTTTTTTAGCCATCACGCCACTGTGCCATGTGGATGGTAGGGTCACCTTTATGCAGGGTCTTCATCTTTTTAATCTGTGATCAAATCTTTTTTTATCTGACTGTTTACGTAAAGGCTTAAAGAAAATTTGATCAAAATCTAATGATCAAGGCATTACGCCTTATCGATGCGTGGAAAGTTTTATGAGCTTGGACCCATCTGCAGTTATGTAATCTTCGAGCAAGTTTCTTTTAATCCAACGGTAGGCCTAAAGCCTTGATGCCAAAGTGCTCAAGATCTATCCATTAAGGCATTACACCTTGAAGACACATATTCATGGTGGGGTCAGGCTGGTCAGAAAAAGGTTAAGTAAAGACCAATCAAGTATTATTTGATCGAATGGATGACATATTGCCTTGAAGAAAAGATGCTCGACATATACTATTTAAGGCATTGCACCATGATGACATCTGACAAAAATGACATCATGGGTCTCAGTTTTACAAAGGATTAAGGACACCATAAGTTAAGATAAATCCAATGGCAGGCATAAAGCTTTGATTGTAAAGATGAGGATTTGTAACCTTTGAGACATTGTGCCTACATGCTGTGTGGCGAATCTAATCCTATGCTCATGGGTTTCTTAAGGAAGATCAAAAATCGTGTCTTAAAGTTCATAAAGATTCAAATTTGGGTCGTTGATTGGGCATTCTACACCACCTATGACCATTTGTATGTGAATTCAAATATTTAAATGTTTTTTCTGAGGGTTTTCATGGTGGTGGTGACGTTTTCAACTTGTAGACTAAGTAGATGGATCAACCTACTTCTCTGCTCGAATTTATGGTGATGGGAGATGTATTCATGATGGTAGTTGATCTTCTATGATATTTCTCAAATGCATTGATGAGTAGACTTGACTGGTTTCATGTTTCTACATTGTTAATGAAATCTATTGTAACCCTATTTATCCCCTAATATGATTGTTGGATTGACTCCTAAGCGTGTGTGCTAGGGGAGGTTGTATATAAGTCATTTTTTGTTCTTTTGTAAAGAGGTTTGGATTATGTAAGAAGTTTTCTGTGATATTTTCTTTGTCCTCAAGCTTTTCATGTGTTTGTAATTCTCAATCTTCCAAGGCTTATGCATGACTTTCTGTGGTATTTTTCCTACCCTCAGGTTCTCATGCATTTTGGGATTCTTTTCGAAGCATAATATAGTGGTTAATGTTAGAGAAATCTTGTAGTTCTTGAGCCTTCTTTCTTTCTGCATCTTTGTGCACTACTATGGGTGATTTGATTTAGATAATCTTGTGGATTTTGTCCATCCCTTGTTATCTTGTCTCATTCCTATGCCTATTTGCTAAAGTGGACGTTTGTTTGCAGGTCACAGTCTGTGTCTATTTCCTTGAATATGCTATTATTTGTGAAATCTTCTCTTTCCTTGAATAGCCTCTTTTCATTTCAGACCTCTCTATGAAATATTTATGCAAGCCTATTCAGGAAGTTGTGTTCTGCTAGATTTAGGATTTCATGCTAGTTTTGGTCATTGTGTTCTAATTCATGTTACTTTCGGTGCATCACCTAGTAGGTTAATTTTTCTTTTCAGTATTTCACTTTAGTTCTCCTTCTATCCCTTTTCCTCCCAATTTTACTTTTCATGTTTAAAGAAAAATAGGTGATTATCCAAGAGGAACCGGCCTAGAATCTGGAGGTCTCACTTCAATTAGAAAAGTTCTAAAAACTTAGAAGTGATTCCCATGTTATACTAGATTTTAAGGCTCAAGCGCTTAACAGGGTGCAAAATTTAGTGTCTAACAATTTTGGCATGCCTGGTGGGACCACAAAAGAGGTTCATCTTTCAAGACTATGTCAATGATATGTTGATTACATAGTACTAACCTAAAGAGGTTTCTCTTCAAGTCATATATGGCGACTCCATTGGTGTTAAGAACAAGAAGATCTAGTCCTAATAAAGCTTATGGGAAAAATAGATCCCTGTTATGGAAAGACAATTTGCATTTGTACCCTTTAATCAGGGTAGTCCATTAAATTTTTCCCAACACCATGATGTGCCTCTAGAAGCACTAAAAGGTTTGCCTATTTTCACAGGTGAAATCCAAATAATAGCTTGTGAGCACATAAAAGATGTGGCTACCATCTATAGTATACATAATATTACTGAAGAAGATGTGGCTACCAAGTTGTTGGCAGTCTCCCTCAAGGGTAAAGCCCTAGAATGGTTTAGAACTCTAGCAGTTGGCTTCATTAATTCATGGGACAAACTTGGAGAATCCCTTAACAAATATGTTGAGGATAGATTAGACTCTTTATCTGTAGTAGATAAACTCTGAATTATCAAGAGAGCCCCTCAAGAAAAGATGACATATTTTAATGTCAGATTTCTCAAGACATTGAATATGATTCCTATTAATATAAGGCCTTCAATAGATTGTTCTTTTTGTATTTCTTGAAAAGTTCGAATAGTGATACATTTTTCATGATTCAATCTTTGAGACGTACTTCATTACCCCAGGCTTTCGATATAGTTCTTAAGGAAAAAAATTTATCTAATTTAGGCTGGTATGATAGCCCCAAGGCCACCCATGCCTATCTTCCCTATTATTCAACCCCACATGCCTTTTCATATTCCTCCATTCACTCCTATACCTACTATAGTAGCACCTCAAGCTAGTTCAAGCATTAAAGAATCAAAAGTCAGCCCCTCCCAAGAGTTACAAGAAATGAAGAGCTTATTGCAGTCAATGAATAATGAGTTGATTAATATGAAAGGCTAAAAATAAGGTCTTAATCAGTAGTACCATGCTCAAGGAAAATCCTATCAGCAAAGCAGACCACAATATCAAGAAAATTATCAAGGTCAAAGGCACAATTTCAATCATAGGAATTTGGTCCCTATAATCTAGTCAGGGAGATGGTCTCAATACAAAACACCTGAGCAGTTGGCTATCTCTCAAACCCACTCTTTGGGAAGGAAACTACAAAATATTCACCTATTTTCATGAACTATAAGTCTCCTATGGAAGAAAAGTCAGAAATTTTGCAGAATGAAGTAGTATCTTGTCCAGCATGTCTCCCTGAGATGGAAGTGCAGCAAGCTGTTGGGGAAAGTCATCAAAGAGAGCTGGTTACAAAGGAGCAACAGCTGAAGGACATGGTCTTCAATTTTCCAAGCTTCAAGAAAGGTATGCCTTCCATGTATCATTCTGGATCCTCTAATTTTAGCTTCCCAAGTTTTAGGAGCAATCGTTCCTTCCAAGAGACTATACTTGAGGAGTTTCAGTCCACCACTCTGCAAGAGAAGATTGTTCAAGACAATTTTTTATCCGAAGAGACACCTCAGGTCTCTCAAGATATTGAACTACCATGACAAATTCCATGGACTCTACCTCCTATCTGCCAGATGCCATGTTTTTTCAAGGATACTAGTAAGGCATCAAAGCAAGGACTTGTGGTGGATGAGCTTTCATGTGATTATGAGGAGAGAAAATCTGAGGTGTCAGTGTTGACGGATGACTATGATAAGTTGGGAAATTAAGGTGAAGAAATGGAGATTGATGCTCAACCTGGGTTCTTGGTTGATTTATTTGATGAGCTTCCCCCTTTTTGTTGAAGGAGAAGAAGACATGCCATTACCTATGGTTGAAGGTCAATTAGGATAGAAGGATCACCATCAATAAGGGATTGACAAAGAGGAAGATGCCATGTCATTTTTTGATGAGATTCCCAATTTTTTGAGTAGGATAAGAAAGATAGAGTCATGACCACATCTGCAATTTTGCAACAGCTGGAGGGAGTAGGCCATTATGATGATAAACCGGTTCATGAACTTGCAATTAAAAAGGAGGATTTCCGATATGTAGAAGTTAACAAAAACCTTGGGGAACATTATTTGGGGAGCATCATAGAATATTTTTGTGTGGAGCTTGATGATTGGAAACCAGTTGTTCCTAAATGCCTTCAAAGAGTTGATAGTTTTGATGAGCTCCTAGCCTGTTTAACAGAAGATAATCCCCTGACCATGGAAGAGGAGTTTACATGACTATTCATAATGCAAGGAAAACATGGGGATTCTAAAAATAACAAAGAGAGCTCTAAGTATGTCATCTCAAGAGGCTGCCCCATCAGATACTTGGCCCAGGAGGAGTTTAATGAGACATCCTCGTATGATCAATTTGAGGTGAGTAAGTTTGATCCCATTTTTCAAGAGGCAATCCTATATTTTCTAACCTAATTTTATGTACCTCATGTCTTATTGAATATCCTAATGCATCCAATGAAAATTATATTGAGGAGGAAAGGTAGCTATTTAAGCATTCCAGTGAATGGTTTTGTTTGACTAGTTTATGTCCTGGTTAATTTAGATTAGGTTATTTTTTTCCTGCTTTCCCCAAAGTTCTTGTGCATAGTTAGTTGTTTATGCTTGTATATATCTCTTTCCCTATTTTGGTTTTTTGTTTATTCCTCCTAGTTTCAATCCTCCTTCTTCCCAGAGGTCTCTTTTGTGTGCTCAAATGCAGACTCCTTACCCAATGGAATTTCAATAGGTCACTGGTTTTATATGTCTAGCAAGCTGACATTCAGTACAAATCGCCAAAAATGTTACCCAAATTTCCCATCCTATCCAATTTTGGCTACAAGTGGAGTAAATGAGGCTCCAACAAGGGTAGAGCTCAGCTTGTATGGATTCTGGCATGGTTTCTTGTCTTTTCCTCGCTCTCTTCATATTTTTAGTCACTCATTTTACCCCTGGTTCATGTCTTTAAACACCTAAATGCAAATAAACCCTATGAAAAATCTCTTAAAACCTAACTCCTTGGTGGATGTTATATTTCTTCATTACTTTTCCACCACTTAAGTCCCAAATTCATCATGTATCTTAATTCATCCAGCGAGTAGGGCTAAAGTTATTTTCCTAAGCAGGTCCTTTTCCTAAGTTTATTTTCCTAAGTCCCGACTTAATTTATTTACCCCAGGTGTCAGCAAGTTCCTTTTCATCAGACGGTCATCATGATTCCTTAATCGCTGAGATGAAGGTTTTAATTCATTAAGGCATCACATTTTTTGTGACACGTGTTTGGTTCGGATCCGAGCTTAAGTGTAACTTAAATATTGATCAAGTTTCTTTTGATCATGTGGTTAGCGTTATTCCTTAATGCTAAAGTAATCAAAATCTATTATTTGAGCCATCACGTTGTTGCACCACGTGGATGGTGGGGTTATCTTTATGTAGCATCTTCAGCTTATTAATCTATGATCAAGTCTTTTTTGATCTGATGGTCGGTGTAAAGGCTTAAATCAAATTTGATCAAAATATAATGATCAAGGCATTACGCCTTATCGATGCGTGGAAATTTGTCAGAGCTTGGACCCATCTTTGGTAAGGTAATATTTGAGCAATTTTCTTTTAATCTAGTGGTAGGTGTAAAAGCTTGATGCCAAAGTGCTCGAGATCTATCCATTAAAGAATTACACCTTGAAGACATGTGTTCATGGTGCGTCCAGGCTGGTCAGACAAAGGTAAATTAAAGACCAATCAAGTCTTATTTGATCAAACAGATAGCGTATTGCCTTGAAGACAAGATGCTTGACATCTACTGTTTAAGGCATTGCGCCGTGATGAAATCTGGCACAAATGACGACATGGGTCTCAGGTTTATAGAGCAGTAAGGACATCATAACTTAAGATAGATCTAGCAACAAGAGTAAAGCCTTTCTCGTAAATATGAGGCTATATAACCTTTGAGGCATCGCACCTGTGTGTCGCGTGGTGAATCTGATCCTATGCTTGATGGTTTCTTAAGGTAGATTGACAGTCGTGTTTTAAAGTTCATAAAGATTCAAATCTGGGTCATTAATCGATCAATCTGCACCACCTGTGACCATTTTTATTTGAATTCCAATATTTAAATGTTGTTTCTCAGGGTTTTCCTAGCGGTGGCGACATTTTCAACTTGCAGACTGAGTAGATGGATCAACCAACTTCTCTGCTCGAATTTATGGTGATGGGAGATGTATTCATGATAGTATCTGATCTTCTTCTGAGATATTTCCAAAATGCATTAATGAGTAGAATTTACTAGTTTAGGGTTTTTGCATTGTTTAATGAAATCTATTTTAACCCTAATTCTTCCCTAATCTTATTGATGAATTGACTCTTGAGCCCGTGTGCTAGGGGAGGTTGTATATAAGTCATTTTTTTTGTTTTGTAAAGAGGTTCGGATTATGTAAGAATTTTTATGTGACATTTTCTTTGTCCTCAAGCTTTTCAAATCTCTATAATTCTTAGTCTTCCAAGGCTTATGCATGAATTTTAGTGGTATTTTTCCTACCCTCAGTTTCTTATGCATTTTGGGATTCTTTTTGAAGCATAATATAGTGGTTAATGTTAGAGAAATCTTGGAGTTATTGAGCCTTCTTTCTTTTTTCATATTTGTGCACTACTGTGGGTGATTTGATTTAGATAATCTTATGTATTTTGTTCATCCCTTTTTATCTTGTCTCATTCCTATACCTAAATTATGGCGGCCCAATCCCTAGTTAAAAATATAGCACCCAAATCCTAAGATGCATCAAGATCTACTCAAAAAATTTGTTGTTCCATCTTTGGATTCATTAACCCAATTCAGTAATATACTATGACATGTCATACCATGCATCACAAATTGACCAATAAGTGTGACTCACTATTATAACTCTTTTTTGTGTGATGGATGCTAGCATTCTGATAGAGCAAGACCCTACGTTTGAAGGTCATAAAATTTGATATATGAGGCCATCAGGGTCTTTATTTCTAATAGCATAGCTCAAAGTTGCCTATACATCAAGAATCCTAAAAGTGGTTTTGAATAACCCAATACTTATATTTTGTCTAAAAAAAATCTCTTTATCTCAAAATTTAAGTTTTCTTAATTTTGTTTCATAGTATAAAAAATGCATTTTTAAAAGATTTAACATTAGGAACAAGGGAAAGCCACATTTCATGATAAATTATAATAAAATATACTAATAAGAGAATAACTAAATCAATATAATTACAAATTGAAGCAAGGAAATATTATTTAGAATGTCAATTATAAAAATAAGATGTAAATATCAAAAAATGGTAGATAAAAATTTTAATAGGAATAATAAACCTTAGAAGAAAACTAGGTTTTATAGATTTAATCAAGTGTACCGAAATTTAATGAAAAATAAAATTGTCTTAGATTAATCTAGGAAAATTAATATAATGCAAGCACATAAGCATAAATTATTCTAGATTAATTAATGATAGTTGGTGATGGAGCTTTCTTGACTATAATTTCTACATTAAAATAATAAATGAGGAGGAATAGAGATTGTAAACCTTTGATGAATATTCTAGAATGATCATATTTTTTGGTCTAAAAATATAAACTCTTTGTTAAAAGAATGTCTTAAATTTTGTGTTGGAACTATTTGCCATTAAAGAAAAATTTAATGTTGTAAATTAGTCCTTGAAGTCCAAACTTGTCCCTAAGAATAATAATAATCTACTTTTAAACTTTCCTAGTCAATAGTTCTCTACTTTTCTCTCTTTGAAGATATGGTGATTAGTATTAATTAGAAATACCCTAATGGGTCTCATTGCATCACAAGGAGACATGTTCTCCAAGATCAAACCCTAAATTATATAGAAGGATCAATGACAATACGTAAGGGCCTTACTAGTATGAATATTTCTTGCTCATTCTAAAATTTAAAATAGAAATACATTAATATCGATTGCTACTTCAATTATTAAAATTAATGCAATAAATATGTTTAAATAGTAATGTATGGCCCACAAAATTACATAAATATAGCTTTAGTTAACTTTGGTTGATAAAGTTGTCCATTTCCTTCTCTTGGACTGGGAATTGCTATTTTTTCCTTCGTCATTGTGGATGGGGGTTCATTTAGAGTTGGGATCCACTTCTATCGAGGTGGAGAGGAGCTCACCAAGGAGGGGTCTTTATGGTGGGAAGTTCTTGTAGGTTGTAGTGGTTTGTTGATGAACTATAACTATTTGAATGTTTGAGGAGGACAAAGTTGATGATCACCGAGATGCATAAAGTAAATGCAAGACATTAAATCAGTTAATGTATTGTATTGTCATTGATGTCAAATTGATATGGTATGATTTCTCATAAACATATTGTCACAACACTTAAAGATCTGAAAAGACATTTTTTGTCGTTTGTAATCATGTACACCAAGTAAGAGTAAAACCTGATAGACCCCGAGCACAGAAGTTCATAGTGTTACCCGATGGACATTGTTACCCGAGAAAGCATTACTAAGCTAACTGTAGTTGTCACCAAATAAAATTGAAGTTGATGTCCGAGCTATCTACAGTATTCACCGAGCACAACTGAAGTGTTGACCAACAAGAACTGAAGTTGGGATATGACAAACCAACTTAGCTAGAAGGAGCTAAAGATAGAGTTAATTGATTGTTTACTTTGTTTTCATCGATCAGTTAAAAGCTAAAGATAAGAAGGATATTTAAAGCATGTTTTATTCCAAAAAATAAGGAGATATTTATAGATTAAAACTAAAGAAAGCATGGAGAGATTTACGGATCAAGAATGATGACATGTAACTGATTGAATGTTTGATAATGTTAAGTTGAAGATAATGCAAAGAATTAAATTAGTTAATGGTTTGTATTGTAATTGATGTCAACTTGATATCATCTGTACGGTCATGTACATAATGCCAAAGACTTCAGAGAATCAATGGAATAGAGATTATGCTTTCAGTAATGCATAAAATTCAAGTATTCACTAAGTGACAGACAACACCAACAGAGTGCACACCATTGGTAAAGGCAAAGAAAAAAAGTCATAGTGATACTCGACGAGCAGAAGACAATATTGCCCAATGAAGCAAAATCATAGTGATGCCCGATGAGAAAAATCCAATGATGACCTACAGATGGAGATCCCAAAGCTGACTAGAGTCACACCGACAGAACTGGCAGTTATCACCGACAACTAATTGCAGAGTTGACTGACAGAATAGAGAGTTTAGAAAATGACAAAATATCTAGCTGGCAGAGCTTAAGGATATACTTAACTGGTTATTTTATTTGTTTTATTCGACCAGAGTTAAGTGATTGATTTAAAGAAGATTTGTACAGTTGGCAAGAAGATAACTACGAGATAAATTATGAGTTAAATCTTTAAATCATATTGGTTGGATTATTTTTCACGCCAAGAATCAAGAATCAAGAAACAGTGAATATCATGTCTATATAAGAGATAAGCATAATTCATTTCTGTAATCACATACACAGGAATGGGAGTGAATAGAAAGAGGATACTGAAGAGAAATCAATGAAGAAGAACATACAGTCCTGATCAATCAAGTTGAAGGAGAGCTAAAGAATTCTGCAGACACCAACGAATAGTGAAGCACAAATCCATTGAGCAGAAAATGTGGAGCAAAAATAATTGAATTGATACATTGATTAGAGAGGTATTGTACTTAAATAGATCTGAAAATATGCAATTCAAGTTGCATTAGAAACAGGTCATTGTGTTTCAATTTAACCATTGAAGCATCAAGTCTCTTAATAGAGCAGGACTTAACAGTCTTCTATATATTGAGGTACATCACAAGGAGTACCAAAAAGGTTGATTCATGAAAGTAGCACTAGATTTACCTAAAGCCTATTGATGGTCTAAAAAGGAGGTTGACTCAAGGATGGTAGCAAAATGAGTTGCCCGATACTAAGTGACAACCTCTATGTATGAAATCCTCTAACAAGGTCACACCTAACAGTGTGTTTGTAACCTTTAACAGGGTTGGCTCCTAACAAGGCTCACTTTAGAAGAGTGAAAATTTGGGGTACCGGTCCTAGTGGTTTTTCCCTTAACAGGGTTTCCATGTTAAAATCTATGTGTTATGTGTTTATGACTATTACTTTACTATTTTACATTTCAAATATGCATTTATGGATTGATTGGTATACTCTGCATATTTACTGAGTGTCGGTAAATAGTTTTATTGCTTATCGGTAATCAAGGAGAATAAGGACAGACAAGGAAAACCGACAGACAGTTAAATCATTATTAGTATTTCATGGCATGCATCTTGTAGGGACTTAATAATCTGATATGTATTTGATTGGTGGTTAGTGATTAAAGGATAAATTTTTGAGCCACTGATTCACCCCCCCTCTCAGTTATTACTAAAAATTGGTATCAGAGCTTGTGTTCTTAGAAGGAAGGTTTTAAGACCTAAGTAAAGATCACAAGATGAACATATGAGATGTGCCCAAGTTGAACAAAGACAAATTCTCTTCATGGAAAAGTAGGATAAGACTCCACTTATTAGGTATTGGTAATGATGTTACTCAATACTTAGATATTGAATATGTGTTTCCTACAGGAGTATTGACAGTGGATCAATTGAGAGAGAAGCATGAGCATAACTAAATGGTTATAGAGCTTTCTTCCTCACTCTTTGATGCTGAATTTGAAGATGTCAAGGACTCCAAAACTGCAAAGAAAATGTGGGACAAACTGAAGCTTGTACATGGAGGTGATACAAATGTTCTAAGAGCCAAGGTAGAAAGCCTTAAAGGAAAGTTTGATGATCTCAAAATGAAAGAAGAATAAAACATAACACAGTACAACACAAGAATAAAATAAGTAGTCAATGCTATACGAGGTGTTTGAGGTACACTTGAAGAAGAACAAGTGGTAAGTAAAATCTTAAGAACCTTATTGCATGTATATGCTATTAGAGTTTCTGCTATTCAAGAAATGAGAGCAGTAGAAACAATATAGTTACTCTTGATAGTTTAATTGGTAGAATGATTTCATTTGAGATGAATAACTTTGAAAATAGTGTCTTACCAAGTTTAGAGTCTATATTTAAGTATTCTATGAAAATAAGCGAATCCAATCATAGATACTCATCTAGAAGGGACAGTGAAAGTGAAAGTGAAGAAGAAGATCTAGATGAAATAGAAGCACTTATGGCTAGAAGAATACAAAGAGGAAAAGGTGAATACAAAGGCAAGCTACCACTTGTATGCTTTAAGTATAAAGAGATTGGACACTTTGTCGCAAGATGTCCTAATAGAAGAAAAGATGACAGAAGTAATGACAGATCTTTTGAGAAGAAATCTGACAAAGGTGATAACAAAGATTACAGAGGTTACCGATAATCAAAAAGAAAGGATACCCGAGACTACAAGGATAAAGGCAAGAAGAATAGCTACCTAGCTGCTTGCAAAGATGAAGATACTGACACCGAACCTGATGATGACATCGAGATGGTATTTGTAGTTGTGAAGGATGATTCAGATGAAGATGAAAGGTATGAATAAAATACACTCATATCTAAGGTTAGTAAGAATGATATCTGGATTATAGATAGTGGCTGCACTCACCATATGACCGGTGACAAAGAAAAGTTGAACACTTTCAAATATTATAATGGTGGTACAGTAAGAATGGGAAATGATACACCTTGTCCAGTTAAAGGTAAAGGAACAATAATGCTGAATATCCTGATTAAATGTGAAAATGCTTATTGGGTAAAAGGATTGAATTACAATCTGTTGAGTGTTTCTCAGCTGAATAATTCAGGTCACAGAGTAGCATTTGAAAACAAGAAGGCAAAGATCTTCAATGAATCAGGAAAACTGATTGGTACCGGTGAATAGACTAAAGGTAACTTATTCTATCTGAATGATACTAACACCACTTGCTTAATGAATAGAAATGAAGACATATGGTTGTGGCACAAAATATTGTATCATGTGAATTTTGACAACATGATGAAAATAAGTAGAAGAATAAGTGTAAGAGGCTTACCGACGATGACAAAGCCAGACAACATCATGTGCAAAAATTGTCAAAAAAGGTAAAATGACAAAGTCTAGTTTCAAAAGTAAAACCCATACATCTGATGATATTCTAGAATTTGTCCATACTAATTTATGTGGACCTATGAGGACAAAGATTTATTATGGAGATAGATATTTTATGCTCTTTGTTGATGATTACTCTAGAATGATGACAATCATGTTTCTAAAAGAAAAATCTGAAGCATTCAAGATTTTTAAGTGGTATAAGGCTATGGTAGAAAAATAAAGTGGTAAGAATCTAAAATGTTTAAGATCAGATAGAGGAGGAGAATTTATATCAGATGAATTCACTAATTTCTATAATGAGTATGGTATAAAAAGACAGGTTTTTTCTCTAAGAACACCACAACAAAATGGGATTGCTAAGAGAATGAACAGATCAATAGTTGATTGTGCAAGAATACTGATGATAGAAAAGGACATCACCCAAATCTTCTGGAGGGAAGCTGTCAGTGCTGCTATATATACACTTAACACAGTACAATTGAAGAAGGATACAAAGAAGACACCTTATGAGCTATGGTACGGTAAAACACCCAATGTAAGTTACTTCAAAATATTTGGTAGTAAATATTATGTCTTAAAGGATGATAGAAATGGAAAGCTTGATGCCAAAATTGATGAAGGTATTTTTCTAGGGTATTCTACTAAGAGCAAAGATTTTAAATGTCTAATCAAGGCTTCTAAAAAAATAGTTGAAAGTGCAAATGTGAAGATTGATGAATTTGTAGAAAAGAATGAGCTGGAAAGAACAAAAGAACTAGAAGACTACAACAAGTTTGTATATTGTGAAGAACCCATAACTCTACTTGAGAAACAGTGCTTAATTCGAGAACAACAAAATGTTACAACCGACGGTCAGAATGTTGTTACCGACGGTCAGGATAATGATCAAGATAATGTGCAAGGTAATGAAGATCAAGCTGATACATAAAGAGATGTACCTGTACTTGCAAGATATGTAAGAAGAAACCATCCAGAAGACCAGATCATAGGAGATAAGAAGGTTGGTACAACAACAAGAAGTAAGTATTTAAACTCAAATTGTGTAATTTGTGAGTTTGAGCCAAAATCTGTCAATGCTGCACTAGATAATGAAGAATGGATAAGTGCTATGAATGATGATATTGAAAAGATTGAGAAGAACAAAACATGGTCACTTGTGCGAAGACCAGATGACAAAAATGTTATCGGTACAAAATGGATATTCAGGAATAAGCTGAACAAGAATGGAGAAGTCACAAGGAACAAAGCAAGACTAATATGCAAGGGGTATGCACAAGAGGAAGGTATAGACTATGGAGAAACCTTTGCACCCATTGCTAGGCTAGAAGGAG
>MU227446.1:2095417-2170060 GCA_018584345.1 Thuja plicata
AGGAGTAAGAATACTACTTTCTTATGCTGCATATAAAGGATTCAAAGTATATCAAATGGATGTAAAGTCAGCATTCCTAAATGGAATACTTGAAGAAGAGGTATACATTGAACAACCAGAAGGGTTTTTAGATCTAGACAAGAGGAACATGGTATGTAGACCTCACAAAGCCTTGTATGGATTAAAACAAGCTCCTTGAGCCTGGTATGAATGAATTCATTCCTATCTAATAAGTATTGGATTCATAAGGACTAGTGAAAATAGTAATCTTTACTTGAAAGAAGATACTAATGCTAACACTTTGATTGCTGAAATATTTGTCAATGACATCATATTTGGAGGCAATGATATGCTATGCAAATCATTTGTTGATGAGATGAGAAAAGAGTTTGAGATGTCTATGTTTGGAGAGATCAAGTTCTTTCTTGGTCTACAGTTCATTCAACAAAGTGAAGGTATTTTCATTACACAGTCCAAATACATCAAAGAGGTCCTAAAAATATTCAAGATGGAAGATCCCAAACCAGTTGGAACACCGATTGCTACTGGAAGTAAATTGACAAAGGAGGACAAGACAACAGAGGTAAATCAGACTTTGTACAGATCAATGATTGGAAAACTCATGTATGTTGTACACACTGGACCAGATATTGCACATGCAGTAGGAATTGTTGCTAGATTTTCTACTAACCCCAGGGAATCCCATATGACTGTTGTGAAAAGAATTCTAAGATATCTGAAAAATACTGATGAATTTGGCTTATGGTATAGAAGAGAAGGCAAATTTGAACTTAAGGTGTTTACCGAAACTGATTGGGATGGAAATCTTGATGACCAAAAGAGCACAACTGGAGGAGCATTCTTTATGGGTGATAGACTTGTCACATTGATTAGAAAGAAGCAAGGATGCATCTCTCAGTCTACTACAGAAACATAATATGTTGTTGCTGCTACAAATTGCTCAAATATTGCATGGATCAAACAATTGTTGGAAGGTATGCATATGAAGATCTCAAAACTAGGGATTATCTATTGTGATAACACCAGTGCAATAAACATTTCCAAGAATCCAGTCATGCATTCCAAGACAAAACACATTGCAATCAAGTATCATTACTTAAGAGAACAAGTTCAAGAAAAAAGAGGTGATACTTGAGTATGTGCAATCAAAAGAACAATCAGCTGATATCTTCACCAAGCCACTGCCCAAGGATACATTTGAGTACTTGAGAAAGAGACTAGGGGTCAAACCCTTGTCTACCAGTCAGTAAAGGACTAAAGGCTGCATCAACCTATATATTATCAAAATATCATTCACTTTGATGCAAGAAAAAAGATGAACTTCAAAGCTACATCTATATACAGAAAGGTATATATCAGAACTGAGCACCAGAGCATATGGTTGTATTGTTGATGGATAAGGGAAATTCAAGGAATATATTATGGATAGAAGAAAATAATTGTTTGACATGAATGTCAGATATTTGTAAAATATTTGTTTGACATTGTTGTCAAAGGGAGAGAATGTATCCATATTATCACAAGAAATTATTCATTATCAAGTTACTCCAAATAGGGAGAGATCATATCCATAGGGAGAGAATTTGTATGAAGGAATCATATACAAAGGGAAAGTTTCTGACAAGAGATAGAGACATCAAAGAAGAAGAACAGTCAAAAGAGAGAAATTGACACAAGAAGAGAACACAACACATCAGTACAAGAAACACAGAAAGCTACAAGAATCAAATCTAAGCTAACACAAAGCTTACCGGTGGTCAAACATTTTTATCGGTTATCAAAACAAATTATTTGATAATCTGATGAATCTCAACTACTATATTTCATATTGTATTAGAAATAGTATAGTGTGATAATATAGTATGTTTCCATCAATGCCAAAGGGAGAGATTGATGACATGTAACTGATTGAATGTTTGATAATGTTAAGTTGAAGATAATGGAAGGCATTAAATCAATTAATGGTTTGTATTGTCATTGATGTCAACTTGATATTATCTGTACAGTCATGTACATAAAACCAAAGAATTTAGAGAATCAATGGAACAAAGATTATGCTTTTAGCAATGCATAAAAGTCAAGTATTCACTAAGTGACAAACAACACTGACAGAGTGCACACCATTGGTAAAGGCAAAGAACAAAATTCATAGTGATACCTAAGGAGGAGAAGAAAACATTGCCTGACAAAGAAAAATCATAGTGATGCCCGATGAGAAAAATCCAATGATTCCTGACAGACGGAGATCCTGAATCTGACTAGAGTCACACCGACAAAACTGAAAGTTATCACCAACGACTAACTGTAGAGTTGACCGACAGAACAAAGAGTTCAGAAAATGACAAAATATCTAGCTGGCAGAGCTTAAGGATAGACTTAACTAGTTGTTTTATTTGTTTTATTCGACCATAGTTAAGTGATTGATTTAAAGAAGATTTGTACAGTTGGCAAGAAGATAACTACGAGATAAATCAGGAGTTAAAGCTTTAAATCAGATTGGCTAGATTTTTTTTCATGCCAAGAATCAAGAATCAAGAAACAGTGAATATCATGTCTATATAAGAGACAAGCATAATTCATTTTTGTAATCACATACATGGGAAGGGGAGTGAATAGAAAGAGGATGCTGAAGAGAAACTGATGAAGAAGAACTTCATACAGTCCTGATCAATCAAGCTGAAGGAGAGCTAAAGAATTCTACAGACACCGATGAACAGTGAAGCACTACATCACCAAGCAGAAAAGGTGGAGAAAAAATAATTGAATTGATACATTGATCAGAGAGGTATTGTACTTAAATAGATCTGAAAATCTACAATTCAAGTTGCATTAGAAACAGGTCATTGTGTTTCAGTTTAACCATTGAAGCATCAAGTCTCTCAACAGAGTAGGACTTAATAGTCTTTGATATATTGAGGTACATCCCAAGGAGTGCCAAAAATATTTTCCTAAAGCCTATTGACAGTATAAGAAGGAGGTTGATTCAAGGATGGTAGCAAACTGAGTTGCCCAATACTAAGTGACAACCTCTATGTATAAAATCCTCTAACAAGGTCACACCTAACAGTGTGTTTGTAACCTTTAACAGGGTTGGCTCCTAACAGGGCTCACTTCATAAGAGTGAAAATTTGGGGTACCGGTCCCAGTAGTTTTTCCCTTAACAAGGTTTCCACGTTAAAATCCATGTGTTATGTGCATATGATTATTACTTTACTATTTTACATTTCACATATGAATTTCTTGATTGATTGGTATACTCTACATATTTACTGAGTGTCGATAAATAGTTGTACTACTTATCGGTAATCAAGGAGAATAAGGACAGACAAGGAAAACCGATAGATAGTTAAATCATTATTAGTATTTCATGGCATGCATCTTGTAGGGACTTAATAATATAAGATGTATTTTATTGGTGGTTAGTGATTAAAGGATAAATTTTTGAGGCCACTGATTCACCCTCCCCCCTCTCAGTTATTACTAACACAAGAAGTGATCAACGAAGAAAATAAGAAGGACAAGAAACGGTGAAATCATGTCTATATAAAGAGGACAAGTAACTCATTATCAAAAGGAGGAATGTTGAAGATAATTCTGGTGAAGATAGAATTCTTCATATAGATATGATCATACAAGCTGAAGAACAGAGCTAATAATTCTGCGGACACTGAGCAATAGAGAAGCAACAACATTCACTGAGCAGAATGAAGTGGAGAAAAGGAATTGAAGAGAAAATTGATCAAAGAGGTAAATTATGGCCTGAAATAGATCTGAACATCTGCAAGATTAAGTTTTATTTATGAATAGATCATATACTGATTCAGTTTAACCATTGATTCAGAAAATCTCTTAACAGTGTGGGATTTAACCATCCTTTATATATTGAGATACATCCCAAGGAGTATCAAAAGGTTTTCATGTTGACAACATAGTGAATGATAGGTCAAGTGATAAACTGTTAGTGATAAATCCTCTAACAAGGTCACACTTAATAGTGTTTTTTTAACCTTTAATAGGGTTGGCTCTTCACCGAGCTCACTTCAGAAGAGTGAAAATTTTGGGTTACCAGTCCCAAGTGGTTTTTCCCCTAACAAGGTTTCCACATTAAAAATCCATGTATCAAATGTGTATATGGTTCATTGCTTTAATATTTTTATTTACACATTACTAAAATAGGATTGATCAGTAAACACTAAGTTATTTACTGTATTTTAGTAAAGTTTAAGAAAAGATAGAATTATATTTGGTAAAGCTTAAGGAAAGGATAATAGTATATTCACCGAGCAACATATATTTGATAAAGGCATACATCTTGTAGGACTGAAGATAACTAGAGGTTTTATATTTTTGGTATAAAGGGATTGAATTATTGGATTAATTTTGTAGGCCACTGATTCACNCCCCCCCCCCCCTTCTCAGTTATTCTAACAATTGGTATCAGAGCTTGTGTTCTTAGAAAGAGAGTTTAAAGATTCAAGCTAAAGATCACAAGATGAGAAAAAGGGGTGTGCCTAAGTTGAACAAGGACAACTTTGCACCATGGAAAAGTAGGATAAGAATCCACCTATCAGGTATTGGAAATGATGTCACTCAATACTTAGATACTAAATTTGTTTTACCTACTAGACCTATGACAGTTGTTCAATTAAGAGAAACGCATGAACACAATTCTATGATGATAGAACTTGCTTCCTCACTGTTTGATGTTGAATTTGAAGATTTCATATCATGCACCACTACAAAGAAAATGTGGGATAAATTGGTGCTAGTACATGGAGGAGATAAAAATGTGCTAAGAGCTAAGGTAGAAAGCCTAAGAGGAATGTTTGATGACCTAAGAATGAAAGGAGAAAACAACACTCAATATAGTTGTAGAATCAAAGAGGTTGTTAATGCTATCCAAGGAGTAGGAGGTGTACTTGAAGAATAAATAGTGGTAAGTAAAATTCTCAGAACCTTACTACCTATTTATGCTATTAGAGTATCTTCTATACAAGAAATGAGAGCAGTAGCAAATAAAAATGTTACTCTAGATAGTTTGATTGGTAGGATTATTTTATTTGAGATGAATGACTTTGAAAACAATGTCTTACCAACTATTGAGTTTGCATTCAAATATTCTTTGAAAATAAGTAAATGAAGTCATAAACACACTATGAGAAATGATAGAGAAAGTGATAGTGATGACCAAGAACTTAATGAGATTGAAGCACTAATGGCTAGAAGATTGCAGAGAGGCAAAGGTAGATACAAAGGTTAATTACAATTGGTATGCTTTAATTGTAAAGAGATTGGACACTTTTCTGCTAGATGTCCTAAGAAAAGAAAAGATGACAGAAGTAATGAAAAAACTTATGAAAAGAATTTTGATAGAGGTGATGAAACAGATTACTGAAGAAACCGACAATCTGATAGAAGAGACAACCGAGAATACAAGGAAAAAGGAAAGAAGGATTGTTACCTAGCTGAGAACAAAGCTGAGAATATTGACATCGAATCTAATGAAGATATTGAGGTGGTATTTATTGCTATGAAGGATGATTTTGACAAAGAGGAAATCAATGTTGAAATTGCACTCATATCTAAGGTTAGTAAGAATTATGTCTGGATTATTGATAGTGGTTGTACTCATCATATGAAGGAGATAAAGAAAATTTTGAAACTTTTGAATATTATAATGGTGGATCAGTAAGAATGGGTCACCTTGTCTAGTTCAAGGTAAAGGAACCATAATGTTGAATAATATAATCAAATGTGAAAATGCATATTGGGTGAAAGGACTTAACTATAATCTATTTATTGTTTCACATCTAAATAACACAGGACACCAAATTGCATTTGAGAACAAAAAGACAAATATCTTTAATGAATAAGGAAGGTTGATCGGAACAAGTGAACAGAAAAAAGGTAACCTATTCTATCTTGATGATATTAATACCAATTGTTTAATGGCTAGAAATGAAGACATATGGTTGTGGCATAAAAGGTTATTTCATGTGAATTTTGACAATATGGTTAGGATAAGCAATAAAAGGAAAGTAAGAGGCTTCCCGAGCATGTCAAAGCTCAACCATGTCATGTGTAAGAATTGTCAAAAAGGTAAAATGACAAAGTCTAGTTTCAAGAGAAAAACCTACACATCTAATGTTATTCTAGAGCTAGTCCATACTGACCTATGTGGACAAATGAGAACAAAGAGCTACTATGGTGATAGATACTTCATTCTATTTGTAGATCATTATTCTAGAATGATGATTGTTATGTTCTTAAAAGATAAATCAGAAGCATTCAAGATGTTTAAATAGTATAAAGCTATAGTTGAAAAATAAAGTGGAAAGGAACTGAAATTCCTAAGGCCAGATAGAGGAGGAGAATTTATTTCTGATGAATTCACTAACTTTTGTAATGAGAATGGAATAAAAAGACAGGTTTCTGCACCGAGAACACCACAACAGAATGAGATTGTTGAGAGAAGGAATAGATCAATCGTTGATTGTGCCAGAACACTGATGATTGAGAAAGGCATCACACAAAAAATATAGAGAGAAGCTCCTAGTACTGCTATCTATACATTAAACTAAGTTCAATTAAAGAAAGACACCAATAATACAACTTATGAGCTATGGGATGGACACCCAATGTAAGTTACTTAAGAATTTTTGGAATTCAATGTTATATTTTGAAAGGTGATAGAAATGGAAAGCTTGACTCCAAAGGTGAAGAAGGAATATTTCTAGGCTATTCTACCAAAAGCAAGGCTTATAAATGTCTTAAAAAATCCTCTAACAAAATCATTGAAAGTGCAAATGTCAAAGTGGATGAATTTGCTGACGAAAATGATGAGGAAAGTAGAAAGGAACCTGGAAGACTGCAACAGGTTTGTCTACAGTGAAGAACCTAACATGTTTCTTGAGAAATAGTGTATCGCTACTGAGCGATAAAATAATGCACCCAAGCATCAGGTTGCAAACACCAAACATCAAGAAATTGCTCAAAATGAGGTATTGAGAAATGAAGATCAAGATGATGATCAGAATGATGAACACAGAGTTGAATCGGTACTTTCCAATTATGTCAGAAGACACCATCCACAAAACCAGATCATAGGAGGAAAAAAGGTTGGAATGAGAATAAGAAGTAAGTCACTGAACACTAGATGTTTAAGTTGTGATTTTGAGCCTAAATCTGTCAATACTGCACTTGAAAATGAAGAATGGGTTAGTGCTATGAATGAAGTGATTGAGAAGATTGAAAATAAAAAAACATGGACATTAGTACCTAGACCAAATAACAAGAATGTCATTGGTACCAAATGGATATTCAGAAACAAGCTGAATGGGAATGGAGAAGTCACAAGAAACAAAGCAAGATTTGTATGCAAATGGTATGCACAAGAAGAAGGTATTGACTATGGAGAAACCTTTGCACTCATTTCTATACTAGAAGGAGTAAGAATTCTACTTTCTTTTGTTACATTCAAAGGATTCAAGGTATACCAAATGGATGTCAAATCTGCATTCCTAAATGAAATACTAGAAGAAGGGGTATACATTGAACAACCAAAAGGGTTTGTTGATCCTAACAAGAGAAACACGGTTTGTAGACTACACAAAGCCTTGTATGGATTGAAACAAGCACCGTGAGTATGATATGAAAGAATTCACTCTTATCTCATAAGTATTGGATTTGTAAGAACAAGTGATAATAGTAATATGTATTTAAAAGAAGATAATGATGATAAAATTTTGATTGTTGAAATATTTGTTGATGATATCATATTTGGAGGTAATGATATGTTATGCAAATAATTTTCTTCTGAAATGAGCAAAGAGTTTGAGATGTCAATGTTTGGAGAGATCAAATTCTTTCTTGGTCTACAGATTCTTCAACAGGATGTGGGAATCTACATCACACAATCCAAATACATCAAGGAAGTTTTCAAGATATTCAAGATGGAGGACTCCAAGAAAGTTGGAACACCTATGGAAACCAGATGCAAACTAACAAAGGAAGACAAGTCAACCGAGGTAAATTAGACCCTATATAGATCTATGATTGGAAAAATCATATATTTTGCTCATACTAGACCAGATATAGCACATGCAGTTGGAATAGTTGCAAGATTATCTGCTAATCCCAAGGAATCACACATGACTGATGTCAAAAGAATTCTGAGATATCTAAAGAATACAGAAGACTATGGTCTGTGGTGTAAAAGAGAAGGAAAATTTGAGCTTCAAGTCTATATAGATGTTGATTGAGTTGGAAACATAGATGACATAAAGAACACAACAGGCGGAGCATTCTTTATGGGTGACAGACTTGTCACATGGATAAGAAAGAAGCATGGATGCATCTCACAATCCATTGTAGAAGTTGAATATATGGTTGCTGCTACAAATTGCTTTAACATTGCATGGATCAAAAAAATTACCGGAAGGTATGAATATGAAAATTATAGAACCAGTAATTATATATTGTGATAATACAAGTGCTATCGACATTTCCAAGAACCCTATCATGCATGCTAAGAAAAAGCATATTGCTATCAAGTATCATTACTTAAGAGAACAAGTTCAAGAGAAAGAGGTGATACTGGAATATGTGTAATCCAAAGAACAATTAGCAGACATATTCACAAATCCATTGCCTAGAGATACATTTGAGTACCTGAGGAAGAGACTAGGGGTCAGACCCTTGTCCACTGGTCACTAAGCTGACTAGGAGGCTACATCAACCTACACATTATCAGAAGATCATTCATGTTGATGCAAGCAAAGAGATGGACTTCAATGATATATTAGTACACAGAAAGGTACTTATCTGCATCGAATACCATAGTTATTGTATTGTTGATGGAGAGGAAATTCAAGGAATATATTAAAAAAAGGGATATAGTTTGGCATTGCTCTCAAAGGGAGAGAAGTATTCAATGAAATATATTGTTTTCAAAGGGAAAAGAGATGAAAATTCATCCAAAGGGAGAGAAAACATCAGAGAAAGATTCAAAGAAACATCCATCTAAGGGGGAGAATTGGAAACGTTAACACTGCATATCTATCCAGTGAAGGGAATGAAGAATGAAGAAGAGTACTTTGCAAGAATAAAATCTAAGCTATAAGAGCTTATCGAGAGTCAGATATTTGAATTGGTTATCGAAAAATAAGTTTGGTAGAGATTGATGAACTACAAATGATATATTTCATATTGCATTAGTAGTATGTAGTATGTTTCCATCAATGCCAAAGGGAGAGATTGATAAACTATAATTGATTGAATGTTTGAAGATGACAAAGTTGATGATAACCGAGATGCAAAAAGTAAATGAAAGACATTAAATTAGTTAATGTATTGTATTGTCATTGATGTAAACTTGATATGGTATGATTTATCATACACATATTGTCACAACACTTAAAGATCTGAAGAGACAAAGTTTTTGTCGTCGATAATCATTTACATCGAGTGACAATAAACCTCGACATATAGTGAACCCCGAGCACAAAAGTTCACAGTGTTACCCAATGGACAATGTTACCCGACCAATCATTACCAAGCTAACTATAGTTGTCACCAAACATAACTGAAGTTGATGCCCGATCTATCTGCAGTAGTCACCGAGCACAACTGAAGTGTTGACTGATGAGAACTGAAGTTAGGATACGACAAAACAACTTAGCTGGCAGGAGCTAAAGCTAGGGTTAACTGATTGTTTACTTTGTTTTCATCGATCAATTAAAAGCTAAATATAATAAGGAGATTTAAAGCATGTTTTATTCCAGAAAAAAAGGAGAGATTTACAGATTAAAACTAAAGCAAGCATGGCGAGCTTTACAAATCAAGAAGTGATCAATGAAGAAAACAAGGACAAGAAACTCTGAAATAATGTCTATATAAAGAGACAAGTAATTCATTATCAAAAGGAGGAATGCTGAAGAGAATTATGGTGAAGATAGAAGTATTCATATAGATCTGATCATACAAGTTGAAGAATAGAGCTAAGAATTCTATGGACACTGAGTAATAGAGAAGCAACAACATTCACTGAGTAGAAAGAAGTGGAGCAAAGGAATTGAAGAGAACATTCACCAGAGAGGTATTATGAGCTTACAATAGATCTAAACATCTACAAGATTAAGTTGTATTCATGAAGCTCGATCACATATTGATTCAGTTTAACCATTGATTCAAAAAATCTCTTAACAGAGTGGGATTTAACCATCCTTTATATATTGAGGTACATCCCAAGGAGTATCAAAAGGTTTTCATGTTTACAACATAGTGAATGCTAGGTCAAGTGATAAAATGAACTAGTGATAAATCCTCTAAGAAGGACGCACTTAATAGTGTGTTTGTAACCTTTAACAGGATTGGCTCTTCACCGAGCTCACTTTAGAAGAGTGAAAATTTTGGGTTACCGGTCCCAAGTGGTTTTTCCCCTAACAGGGTTTCCACATTAAAAATCCATGTGTCAAATGTGTATATGGTTCATTGCTTTGATGTTTTTCTTTACACATTACTAAAACAAGATTTATCGGCAAACACAGTTATTTACTGTATTTCAGTAAAGGTTGAAAAAATATAGACTACTATTCGGTAAAGCTTAAGGAAAGGATAAATAGTATATTCACCGATAAACATATATTTGATAAAGGCATACATCTTGTAGGACTGAAGATAACTAGAGGTTTTATATTTGTGGTATAAAGTTTTGGATTGAATTATTGGATTAATTTTTGAGGCCACTGATTCAGCCCCCTTTGTTATTCTAACAATTTGTATTTGAGTTTCTTTTTCAAACCCATGATGGATTTTGGTGCCAAATTATCTCCCATATTGTAGGCTTCGAGCAAGGGGTTTATTGTGGCATTTCTTATTATCTTGGTTGTTCATAATCCTTAATATAATTTTGTTGGCACTTTGTTTCTTCTCTCCTTTCCTATGAATTTTATCATTCCTAGTGGTTTCTCTTGTAAAAGGTTACAGGGTGCTTTTCAAAACCTATTGGTTCTTCATATCTTGGGGATCAGTTGGAATTCTTTCTCTACTTGTGCTCTTAATTTGTTTGTGTTTCTAGGGACCTCCCAAAACCTATTTCTTTCAAGGTTCTTGTGGCCTCTTTCCTTGACTAAAATTGTTCAAGGGAGTCCTACTAGTAAAAGGTTGCAAGAAGTCTTTCAAAACCCATTGTTAGTCTTCATATTCCTAGGATGTTTTGTTCCTAGTGATAACGTTGTTTCTTGGATAATGGTTCAGAGTTCCTTCCTAAACCCCTCTTTTCTTCACATATGATCCTTTTAGTGGGGCCGAGACCCTATTTCTCATCGGTTGACTACTCGAGTCAAAATATTTTCAGTAATATTTTTCCTTTTTTGGTGATTGGCGGTCTCACGGCTTTTGAGTTCCTCCCATTCGTCTGTCTGTTTTAAATTTCAGGTTCGAGCCCTTTCTTGATTGAATTAATCAGAACTTTGGTTGATAAAGTTAAGGGGGATTGATTAGTCAAATTTAGTTTTGGAATTTTAATGGGAAGGGGATTATAATGTCATTATGAGGTTGCTACTACACCTATAAGAATGTTAGGTTGCTACTACAACTATAAGAATGTCTCAACATAAATGAATATCCAATTCCAAGTGGCTAATCACTATATGGAGGTGGGTGAAGGAAGAGTTGTAATAAATGTAGGAGTCATGTAAATGTGTGCTTGTAAGAATAAGGTAAAGCTCAATGCAAGAGAATAAGTGTATATAGGAATGAATGAATCCTAAGATTATGAGCCAAACTCTATACAATATTATACCATGTGTCAACATAAATATGCATGAAAACATTTCCTTAATACAATCACAAAAGTAAATGAAAAATAACATGAATGTTCTAACTTCACCATTGCACACATGTACAAATATATAACAACAAAACTTGATTTAAGAATAAAATACACATACATTTAACAATAGAAAGAGGCCAATAAGAAGTTTGCCTTTTCAGGTTAAAACTAAGTCTTTAAAGATGCATATAATTTCTATGAAGTGCAATCATTGGATTTAAAATGACAACATTGAATTGTCAAGGAAGGACATGAGAAGTTGTAGACTCATATACAATTGATTCTTCATAAATAACTTGATAATGATTTGATTCTTAATTTTGGTTAAAGATTAAGATTAAGATTATTTTATAGTCCACGACACCAGCCATATGTTTTTGGGTCTACATATGGTGACAGTGATATGAGACTACCTCGTACTCCTTGCGGGAGACACCTAACTGCGCTACAAACGAGGTGTATATACCCTACCCCTGAGTGAGATTTGAATTTGTGACCTCTCTTTCAAGAGTACAAGTGCCCCACCACTAGGCCAACTCAGACTGTTATTTAAATTTAAATTTGTTATTTAAATTTGATTTTAGATAAATAGCTTACTAACTTGATAATTTACGTGATTAAAACTTTTGATAGATTTTCTAAGAAATCTTTCCTAGATTTGTTTTTTTATAAAATATAGTTTGATAAACTGACAACTGATTTGATTGAAAACTTCCATAGACTTTTCAATAAATTTGATTTTCCATAAAGATCTTGCTAATTTATTTGGCAGACAATTTTGAAAAAAATATTGCAACTTGATCTTGAAACCATGGTATTGCACCACTGGCTATCCCTCATTTGTCTGATTAGTCTTCTAAGGGGGATGCATCTTTGAATAGTTCAATGATGTCATTGATTATCTCATGGCTTTAGAATTTGGGGGTGGGCGTTTGCTTCAAACAAAATAAATATATATAATTTATTATTGGATTGTCTGTGCCCATGATCAAAGATGCCATTGGTTATCCCATGGATTTAGAATTTGGGAGAGGGCGTTTGTTTCAAACGAAATGAATATATTTTATTATTGGACTGTCTGTGCCAATTCGCTATTTTATTTTGCTGAAACAAAGCAATTCAACTTAAAAATGTTATTATATTCTCCTCATCACTTCGCTGAATCAAAGCATTTATTTATAATATCAAATTCACACCTCGTTTTAAACCAATGCCCAACAACTCATTTTGACGTGGAGAAATCTGGGAAGTCTCCTTGAAAAGAAGGCTCAACAAGCTTAAGGCCAGAACCCTCTCTTACATTGACAAAGTGCAGATGTTGATATCCTTCAAACACCTTGGGGCCAAACTTGCTGAGGTAAACAAAACAATTTTTTGTGTAGATACTATCTAACAGTAGTCTCACTTTTGTATTTACACAATGGACTTTAGAAATAGCAATTATTATTATTATAAATTTTAGAAATATAATATCATGAACTATTGATTGTTAAAAATTCTATGTTAGATTCATCTGTTTTGTTACTTACACAATTGAATTCTAAAGTAGCAATTACTCATACATGCTTCTTCTATTATTAGTTATAATTAAATTAATCTTATCATGTTTCATCAATCAATTATTAATTTAGAATAATATACTAGATTAATATTAAATATTAAATTTCATATGATTAATAATAATATAACATATATAATATATTATTATTAATCAACATATATTATATGTATTCTAAATGATCATATGACTGAAGCTACAAACATTAACACTCACTCTTAGTTAGAGAGGATGATTAAAACACAATGTAAAGTGGTCTCCCGTGTCAGCACTTATGACCCTCACCATAGCTACACAAAACATCAACATTAACGGGTGTCATTGCATCACAAGGAGACATGTTCTCCAAGATCAAACCCTAAATTATATAGAAGGAACAATGACAATATGTAAGGGCCTTAGTATGAAGATTTCTTGCTCATTTTAAAATTTTAAATTGAAATGCATTACTATTGATTGCTATTTCAATGATTAAAATTAATTCAATAAATATGTTTAGATAGTAATGTATAGCCCACAAAATTACACAAACATAGCTTTAGTTAACTTTGTTTGATAAAGTTGTCCATTTCCTTCTCTTGGACTAGGAATTGCAGTTTTTTCCTTGTTCATGGTGGATGAGGGTCTAAGCCAAGAGGAGATTTCTTGGCTACTTGTCTTCTTCCTCCTTTAGATGGCTGGGTTATTTTTTGTTCTCCTAATATTCTTTTGTCAGATGGTTGGAAAGGGAACTCTCCTAGTTGTGGTCCTACAGGTGTTGCTTCTCTTTTCTCGTGGCAGGGGGCTTTCCATTTTGGGGGATTCTTTGCATTTCATTCTTCTTCCTCTTGTTGGGGGCCTTTTGAATTGTACTCTTTCTTGTTTACTCTCCTATTTTTTTTCTCCATGGTGGGTCTGAATTGTGAGTGGATGTCTTGCCTTTCTTTCTTTTTTTCAACAGTTCATTTGGAGGTGGGATCCTCTTCTATTGAGGTGGAGAGGAGCTTATTGACAAGGAATCTCTATGGTGGGAAGTTCATGTTCGTTGTAGCAGTTCGTATTTGAGTTTCTTTTTCAAACCCATGATGGATTTGGGAGCCAAACTAATTCCCATACTTCAGCCTTTGAGCAAGGGGTTTATTGTGGCAGTTCTTGCTGTCTAGGTTGTTGGTAATCCTTAATACAATTTTGTTGGCACTTTTTTGCTTCTCTCATTTCCTATGAATTTTCTCATTCCTAGTGGTTTCTCTTATAAACGGTTTCAGGGTATCTTTCAAAACCTCTTGGTTCTTCATATCTTCGGGCACAATTGGAACTATTTCTCTACTTGTGCTCTTAAGTCCTTTGGGTTTCTGGGGACCTCCAAAAACCTATTTCTTTCAAGGTTCTTGTGGCCTCTTTCCTTGACTAAAATTGTTCAAGGGAGTCCTACCAGTAAAAGGTTGTGGGAATCCTTTCAAAACCCATTGTTAGTCTTCATATTCCAAGGATGTTTTATTTCTAGTGAAAAGGTTGTTGCTTGGATAATGGTAAAGAGTTCCTTCCTAAACCCCCCTGTTCTTCATACGTGATCCTTTTAGTGGGCTCGAGACCCTGTTTCTCGTTGGTTGACTGCTCCAGTAAAAAACTTTTCAATAATCTTTTTCCTTTTCAGGTGATTGGTGGTCTCACGACTTGTGATTTTCTCCCCTTCGTTTGTCTCTTTTGAATTTTAGGTTCAGATCATTTCTTGATTGAAATAATCAGAAATTTAGTTGATAAAGTTAAGGGGGATTGATTAGTCAAATTTAATTTTGGAATTTAAATGGGAAGGGGACAATTATGTCATTATGAGGTTGCTACTACACCTATACAAACGTCAGGTTTCTACTACAACTATAAGAATGTCTCAACATGAATGAATAGCTAATTCCAAGTGGCTAATCACTATATGGAGGTGGATGAAGGAAGAGTTCTAATAAATGTAGGAGTTATGTAAATGTGTAGAAATGTGTGCTTGTAAGAATAAGGTAAAGCTCAATGCAAGAGAACAAGTGCATATAAGAATGAGTGAATCCTAAGATTATGAGCCAAACTCTATGCAATATTATACCATCTGTCAACATAAATATGTATGAAAACCTTTCCTTAATACAATCACAAAAATAAATGAAAAATAACATGAATGTTCTAACTTCACCATTGCACACATGTACAAATATATAACAACAAAACTTGATTTAAGAATAAAATACACATACATTTAACAATAGAAAGAGGCCAATAAGAAGTTTGCCTTTTCAGGTTAAAACTAAGCCTTTAAAGATGCATATACTTTCTATGAAGTGCAACCATTAGATTTAAAATGACAACATTAATTGTTAAGGAACGACATGAGAAGTTGTAGACTCATATACAATTGATTCTTCATAAACAACTTGATAATGATTTGATTCTTAATTTTGATAGATTTGTTATTTAAATTTGATTTTAGATAAATAGCTTACTAACTCGATAATTTACTTGATTAAAACTTTTGATAGATTCTCTAAGAAATCTTTCCTAGATTTGTTTTTTAATAAAATATAGTTTGATAACTTGGCAACTGATTTGATTAAAAACTTCCATAGATTTTTTTTAAGAAATCTTCAATAAATTTAATTTTCTATAGGTAAAGATCTTGGTAATTTATTTGGCAGACAATTTTGAAAATAATATTGCAACTTAAGCTTGAAAACCATGGTAATGCACCAGTGGCTATCCCTCATTTGTCTAATTAGTCTTCTATGCAATGATGCCATTGATTATCTCATGGCTTTGGAATTTGGGGGAGGGCGTTTGTTTCAAACAAAATAAATATATTTTATTATTGGATTGTCTGTGCCAAGCCGCTATTTTATTTTGCTGAATCAAAGCAATTCAACTTAAAAATGTTATTATATTCCCGTCATCACTTCGCCGAATCAAAGCATTTATTTATAATATCAAATTCATACCTTTTTGTAAACCAATGCCCAACAACTCATTTTCACGTGGAGAAATCTGGGGAAATCTCCTTTTGAAAAGAAGGCTCAACAAGCTTTCGTCAGAAGAATAATGGAGGAAAGAAACTCTAGACTTATTTTCATTTTTACCCAGTTCATAAGTGTTTGTTGGGTCTCTTTAAAAAAAAGCCCCTTCTCGTTAGAGGCAAAGAACAGCATGTTCAGATATAAGTAAGAAGCAAAATGCCCATATTTTGATTGTGAAAGTAGATGCACATAAGAATATGGATAAGAAGAGCAGAGTTTTAATAGTGGGGGGTACTGGTTTTATAGGCAAAAGAATTGTGAAGGCCAGTTTGGCTCTTGGCCATCCTACTTATGTTTTGTTCAGGCCAGAAGCCCTCTCTTACATTGACAAAGTGCAGATGTTGATATCCTTCAAACAGCTTGGGGCCAAACTTGTTGAGGTAAACAAAACATTTTTTTGTGTAGATACTATCTAACAGTAGTCTCACTTTTGTATTTACACAATGCACTTTAGAAATAGCAATTATTATTATAATAGATTATAGAAATCTAATATTATGAACTGTTCATTGTTAAAAATTCTATGTTAGATTCATTTGTTTTGTTGAGATTGGATGTTTAATTACTTACCCATTTGATTGAATTCTAAAGTAGCAATTATGGAAATAATAAATTGTGGAAATTAAATATCATGAACTGTTGAGTGTGGAAAAAAGAAAGTGTTAGATTCATCTGTGTTATTGAGAATTTGATGTGAAATTACTCACCCAATCAAATTTTGAAACAGCAATTATCAGCACCTTAGATTATGAAAATCTAATGTCATGAACTATTAGTTTTTAAATTTTTTTTTTATTAGATCCATCAGTTTTGTGAGTATTTAGGCAGAAATCTAATACTATGGACAGTTGATCATTAAAAATTCTAGATTAGATTCATCTGTTTCGTTGATTCAGAAATAGTAACTATTTATATTATAAATTTTGGAAATCTAATATCATGAATTGTTGATTGTTAAAAATTGTATATTAGATTCATCTATTTTGTTGAAGATCTTAAATCCAATTTGATGACATTGTGCAGGCTTCATTGGATGACCACCAAAGGCTTGTTGATGCTCTGAAACAAGTAGATGTTGTGATCAGTGCTGTTGCAGGTGGTGTGGTGCGCCACGATATACTTGAACAACTCAAACTAGTGGAGGCCATCAAAGAATCTGGCAATATTAAGGTAAGAGAATTTTGTTCATACACAAAATCAGTATAGATTATGCATTATAATTAGATGATTTAAGAATATAGACAATTTGTATGTACACAGTCTACTTTATAACACATAATAACATTTTAGTTGGGCATGATATATAAAAAAATATTTATTTACGAAGTGCTTTTCATAATTGATATAATAATTTTTTTTTAATATATAATAAGTGGATGGTATTTCTTTTTTTTTAGAAGTGGTCATATAGCATGAAAATATTTTATTAATTATTAATTATTAATTTTTTTTTTCTTTTTTAACATTCTTGAACATCAGTAGTAAAGAAGTAGACAAAGAAAACTTCTGATCTTGCTCCAAAACATAAAAACAGATTATACGAACTACAGAAAAACTTAAGTTTAGACCAATCCAAAAATTATCCCACAATATACCAGAAGCAATTACCCCACCCAAAGCTGACCTTACAAAAGAGAAACCCAAAAACCAACAGGCCCTGGGCCATTACAAAATGAATGGTATTTTAATTCCATTTCCTAACAAGTAATATTGGAAATCCTCTTACAATAATATTGTTAAAAGAGATCATTCATGATGATTTTATGTATGTATGATGATTAAGACTGAGTGTAAGCAATTTGGCTGTTTCAAAAACAGAGATTTCTTCCTTCAGAATTCGGGATGGACCCAGATGTTGTGGAACATCCATTGGAACCTGGTAACATTACATTCATTGATAAGAGAAAGGTTCGACGTGCTATTGAGGCGGCAGGCATTCCTTATACATATGTCTCTGCGAATATGTTTGCTGGATTATTTGCTGGAAGTCTAGCACAATTGCAAGATATTCCCCGCATGGTGCCTGCTCTAGATAAAGTCCTCATCTATGGAGATGGAAATGCTAAAGGTAATGTCTCTCTACATAAATAGTTTATTATATAAACAAAGACAATGAGAAGGGCTCATATTTTTTTTTTTTATGCATGTTGTATTTGCAGGTGTATATGTGGATGAAGATGATGTTGGAATATACATAGTCAAGTCAATTGATGATCCTCGCACACTCAACAAGACTGTGTATATCAGACCACCAAAGAATATTCTTTCACAGAAAGAAGTAGTTGAAATATGGGAGAGATTATCAGGATTGAGCCTAGAAAAGATCTACATTTCTGAAGACCAACTTCTAAATATGGAAGGTAAATCTCTAAGTACTTGAATAATTTATATAACTTCTATTTTCAATACATTAAAATAGAAAAAGAGACCAAATCTTAGAACCATACTAGGATCATGAAAGCTATTTGAAATGTATGCAATGAAGTAAATGTATGTCTCTTAATTAAGATTATTAAAAAGTAATCTAGATAAAAGTATATATGTAAGTATATTGTTAATATTTTGCAATGGGTATTATATTTATAATTGTTTTGGAAAAATTAAATATGTGCAAATCCTTTTGTATATGCTAACAATTGTTTGGATATATATTTGTCTAAATCATATTTAAACCATTATTAGAAATAGATTATGTTTTGGTTTATAAGAATTTTTTTAAGTCTATAGTTTAAATCGAAGTAATGAAATATATTTTACATTTTAAACTTAAGTATTTTTAAAAGGGGATAGATTAATGATAAAAGCTAAACATAGGAGTGAAAGGATGAAATAAGTATATTTGAAATTGTTATATATGTAAAATGATGGTTTATGGTTTCTAGTAATTTTAGAGAATGGAGTAAAAGCTAAGCAAAGGAGTGAAAGGATGAAATAAGTATATTAGAGATTGTTATATATGTTAAATGATGGTTTATGGTTTCTCGTAATTTTAGAGAATGGAGTAAGTTTTTAACATTAACTTATGTTTTATTACCATATATTTTATGTCACTGAGATGCAATCAGACATGGTCTTACTGAATTTGGTGTTTTCATGTACCTATGCTTGATGCTATTTATGTCATATATAAAAGTTTCTAGTGCAACCATTGCCACGTCCTTTGTACGTATCACACAAAAAACAATGTGACTAGCTCAATTTGGTGATGCCATTGACACCACTTAGGACATGCTATGCCATATTGTGGATTTTTTTTACTTAACTTGTTTACATTTGTTGATGCTCAAAAATAAATTTTAAAAATTAGAACTTAGATCCTTAAGAATATATAGAAAAAAACATTTAGTCACATAGTATCTAAGTATGTTTGTGCGTGTGTAAAACTAGGAAGGTACAATAATAGAGATTCTTATACCTATTGATCAAGTAGTGTTATTGGCTATGTGTGTAATTGTACAATAAGAAATGGTGATCAAGGGGGATCAATCTAATCTCCTATTGAACACTAGGAATACAAAACCATCTCAAGAAAAAAAAGATTGAAAATACTTTGATAGAAGAGATGTCAACGCAATATCTGTGCTTGAAGGGGTTTGGTTCCTTTTTGCTACTATTAATGAATGAAGATAGATAAAGCTACTATTCAAAATGTCAAAGTATGAACTTGTTGAAGCTATAAATGATATAAAGATGGAGGTAAAAGAGGATTTGTGTGCACCTAGGAATGAAAGAGGATTTAGGCTGCTATAGATTTGAATTTCTAACAGTCAGGATCCAACAGGCACATGTACTTAAAAATATAAGATCTTGAGGTTGTAACTTGTCTCTCAACCAAATTTTAGTTGAATTTGGAGGGTATAGAATGCCAAATTCATTTTGTACATAGGGAAAAAATGCCAAATTCATTATGTACCTAGGGAAAAAATTCCAAATTCATTTTGTACCCTGGGTTTTGGTCTGAAACTCATAGGGATACTTTTTTTGGTCTCGATCTTCCCAGATCTTGGGCAAAAATTATGTAGCCTATTCTTGCACACAAAAAAATAGGGAAGAAGGTTGGCTAAAGAGGTTTTCCTTAGTCAAAAGGAATCAACCTTGAAAACTTAATGAAATTGCATAAGGAGAGATAAAATGGAAGCTAGATTTGAATCGTAAAATCACCCTATACCTTGATGGTGCAATGCTTGTTTGGATGTAACCACAAATATTAATGCAATGGCTTGAACTCCATAAAACCCCAAAAATAAATCATGAAAGATAAGCGTTGGATGATGGATGTTGTAGTTTTCCACAATGTTTGATGATGAAGAAGAAATGCTTTGAAGACTTGAAGATTTGGATGCTTGAAAACTTTGAGAAGGCTTGGATGCCTAATGAAACTTGATTTCATAATTGTAGATCGTGAATGTATATAAAAATTAGGAGAGATAGGGTGTTTATATACCTCTCACAATATTTTAGGGGTTAAAACTCAAGTAGGCCGACTGTAAATAAAAATCCTTTGCTAAAACACCAAGACAGGGACCCAATTTGAATTTGGGCACAAAAGTTAAGGGTACAAATGTCTTTTTCATTCTATACCTAGCGACAAAATGCCAAAAATGTTTTATCTCACCCCAATGAGCCCCAAAATTGGACTGTGGGTCCTATAAAGTCAAGAAGTGTGAGATTTGATCTGACAGCTAATTTCGAGGTCGAGAGAGAGTGTAAAGGTCATAAATAGTATCTTGGGGCATAGGTGATGAAATGAATTATTTTATTGGAAGAAAAATAGAAGAACACATACTTAGAAATAAGGGCTACCCTCAATTTTTGAAGAAATTGAATCAACATGGGACTTATAATATTAATTTGTAGGTCCAATGAGCATTATGAGAGCATGAAATCAATGTGGGAAACCATATATGCTAAATTGGGGCTAAATTGAGAACCTAATTAAGGGTGCTTACTTTTTAGGATATTACAATAATATTGATTCTTTGTATGTTTTTTAGATGCATCTTCTATGATCACTCTATTATTCCTTTATTTATCAAACAATATGAACATTTATAGTTGTTTAGGAAAATGATAAGAATAATAGGCAAAGTAAAGTGAAATGGTAAGATTCAAAATGGGAAATCATAGTTTGAATGAAAATAAAGAAACTGTGTACAATCCCATTGGAAGGATAGCACTTGGATATCATAGCATCAAAGATGGAATGATAGTTAGAATTTAAATTGAAGAGTGTTCAAGTGTGAAAAGACATAATTGCAATATAAGGTCTGGATTTAGAAATATTACATCAAATAGTTCTAAATGAGAAATCTTTGCACTATATTACCTCCTCAATACAATAATATATTAACTCTTCATAATATAAACTTAGTGTAGAGTTCCTTGGAGAGGAGATTATTGTAGGGATTTATGCATGAATCAAATTCTTGTTAGAATTTAGTTGATAAAGTTCAATGCCTTTACTTAAACACAACCTTCACATGTCTAACATTAAAAAAAAAGGTTATTCTTTGAATTCCAAACTACAATTGTGGTTTTTCTCATTTTAAATTATTCTTTCACCAATTGTTGTAATTTATTTTGTATCACCTAATTTATTTCATTACGCAGATAGTAGCCTTGACATACATTTGTCTCTAATAATTTTTGTAGATCCTCCAAATATTTACTTAATCATTTAATATTTAGTATATTTAAAGTTCAACTCATTATATTTAGTGTATAAGACACATTCATCCAAATGCTTTTGATTTATTGAGTTTACCTCCTTTTCTTAATAATTTATCTTTTCTAACATGTTTTGATTAAGTAAATTAGGAGGGGAATTGAACCCTTAAATCAAGCCAAATGGAAAAAAAAAATTAAATTGACAATGAGTGAATCCAACCAACAAAATATCAAGCAACTAAACCAAACAAAATAACTAGGAAAGAAAAAAAACACAAGAGAGCCCCACAAAACCAAAAAAGAATAGAGGGTAAAAGAATATAGAGATGGAACCTTAACTTTCTTCCACTGTTGATTTGTTTCCTTCAAAATGTTCATGAAAGAGACTTTTTCTGAATTCCATGCATCAAGGCCAAATTAGCATGACCTTCCATCTCCCTCTTAGCTATTGTTTCTTTCCTCTTCCTTTCGGCATGCGTGTGCTCAAGTTTATCTTGTAGAATCTGGGGAGAGCCTAAATTCTCCATCATCTCCTTGTTGAAATCGATAATCTATTTCAACTTCGTATTTATCTCATCCTAATTATTTTTAACATTATAAATAGCATACAATATTCTTTCTTTCTTTCTGCGTAGGGAATCAACACACGATGTTCCTTAACCTATGCCTCTATACAAGCCCAATTATTTAACCTAATTAAAAGCTCATTTGTTTCTTCCAAAGCTATGGTATCTTGAACATATTGAGACTAGTCCCTTTCCCTAGCATCAACTTTAGCCAAGGCCTCAAGTATATTAATCTTCTTTTGGCGGTGGGGAGCTACACTAGCAACCACTTAATGATTCATTTTGTCTATTTTAGATAATACACAAACTATCTAATTTGACCACAATATGAGGGTGACCATGTAATGTATCCTTAGGGGAGTGAGTAGGGGAACAAGGGGAGAAACATTGTGAGAGGATGAGGGTTGAGGAACCCATTTTTAAATCCTTTTCGAGGTATTAACTAGGGTCTAGTACAAATCCATAGACCAAGAGGAGAAGAATTATTAGATATTCCAAGGGCTTTCTTAAGAATCATATTTTTTCCTTTAGTCATGGTTTTATTTTTGGATTTTATCTTAGGGTTTACCCTAGTCAAAGAACTATGGGGTGAAGTGTTAATTGTAGAGGATGAGGCTCCTTTTATATCTTTTTGGTTGGAAAACCCAACAATTAAATTGGGGTTCACAATGGGGGAGGGATTAGGGATCAAACTATGGGAAAGGGCTAAGTGGAATTTGTATAATCTAAGTATGAGACCTTAATGTAGAGGAATCTCCCCTTTGATCTTTCTATTGTCAATGGGGTAAGATAGTGAAGAGAAAATCTAGTATGAAAAATTAAGATTAATGCCATGATGGAAATGATTTAACATAGGGAAAAATGGGACTGAAAGCATTTAAATATACCTTCAAAAGTGATGAACTTGATGAGAAATATTGCCACATCCTTTTACTCACAAAGAAGTTCTTCCCTATTGAATCCATTCTAGTTGAAGAACCTTAATTTTCTCTAGGAAATATGAACTTCTTAAAATCATTCTTGTAATGCCCTTTTGAATTTCATTGGAGGGTCATATTATTAGCCACTGGGATATTAATAGAAGCAATAAACTCCATGGAAACCATGAAGGAGACCCCACAAATGGTGATGAACCCCTTATCCCATGATTTAATAAACTTCTCTGACAAATTTGGGTTGAAACCATTCATACTATCAACATATTTGGCCACATTACCCGTTTCAATGATGGCCTAGAGAATAGGGATATATTTTTACTCCTCAAAGTTATATGGATCAATTAATTGGGTGAGATCCCCTCCTATGGTGACCTAGTAATTGGAGATTACAAAATGCACCCAAAAAATGTATCAAAGAAAACTAGATAGTAGAGTGTTTCTAAAACACTAACTGATGTAAACAAAGGAAATATTAACCAAAAGGTATTTCCTTCATAAAATTATTGCCTTTATAATTGTAGCAGAGAATCATTAAGAAGTTGGAGCATTACATCCATCAACATGTGTAAGTTGACAATGGAGTATAGAGACACAGTCTTGATTAGGAACATCTTGCAATGAAGCCCACGTTTGAATTGAGGTGGTGAAATGCCCAATAGCAGCCAAAAGAGAAATTGACATGTTACGCTCCCTATGGGTGTGTTGAATTTTGACATTGGCCACAATGGATAAATTATTTTGGCTTTTGGTGATGAAATCATGGATGGCCCACATAGGATTCACCATCCCTATCAACATCATGATGACATTTAACACATATCATTCAATGATAATATTGTAGAGTCCATGTTGGAAGGCCAACTCGATACCATGATGAGCCACAACCACCTTATCCATATGAGCCATTTGGACCCCCAAATTGATCAGGTAAGCCAGATTTAAATTGTCTTGTGCATCTCTAATAATCCCACACCCATTTTTCCAACCTAGGTTCCCTAAAGAGGAATCATCAAAATAGAGTTTGACACATCAATAGTTTAATAGTTGAATTCGTAAGTTTTAAAATTATAATATAAATAAAAATCATAAGACACGTGTATGTGTATGTGTATGTGTATGTGTATGTGTATGTGCATGTGCATGTGCATGTGCATGTGCATGTGCATGTGCATGTGTATGTGCATGAGCATGTGCATGTGCATGTGTATGTGTAAGCATATGTATATGTGTGTGTGTGTGTGTGTGTGTGTGTGTGTGTGTGTATATATATATATATATATATATATCTGTGTGTGTGTGTGTATATGTATATGTATATGTATGTGTATACGTATGTGTATGTGTATAGGTATGTGTATGTGTATATGTTTGTGTATGTGTATGTGTATATGCATATGCATATTCATATGCATATGAATATTCATGTGTATATGTATATGCATATTGATGCAAGAGGGCACCTCTTTCCTCCAACAACTTACTAAAATCAAATAAAACACCAAAAAATAAAATAGCTAAAATTTCCTTTGTATACTACTATCTTTTGTTAAACTTTTCTCATTCAACACACATATCTACAACCACACACTCCTCACTATCCCTTTTTCCTTACTGATTGATCCTAGACTTCTTTCTTAGCCTCTTTCCTCCAAATCAATAGATTTCATTACTTCCTTTTAACAGTCATCTCAATGTGCTTTCAGTTCATGGCTATTCATTCTATGGATGCTTGTCTACGACCTTTTAGTTTAATTCCCTCTCAATAGAGAAAACCTTTTTTTTTGGCATTTTATTAATTCTTGAATCATGACCTTTGGATGACTGGCACTTGTGGGTTTTATTGGTATGATATTTTCAATAAATTAACTTTTTGCAATGAAACCAAAATTCTTTTATGTACACCCATATGATTTGATGGAAGTTCTATAGCCAGTTCTATGTTTGCAATTGGCATAGGCAGGAAAGGTCTAGTTAGCTTTTAGGGAATTTGGATTTACAACTACCATTTTCTTGAATTTTTTTAAATCTTGATAAAGAAACCCCATTCTATGTATCAGTGGCACTAATTGCATTCCATGCTATGACATTTTTTTTTTTAGGTATCCATTCTGCCATAGGGTGGGAGGATGTTGGTGTAGGTTGTGGAAACTAGTTTTACACTTGTCAAATTACATCTATTCATAGGTCTCTAAAGTCATTTATTGAATCTAATGTAGTCTTCCATGCTACCTTCCCTTTGCATGGTGATTTCTCCCAGATTCTCATTCTTTTTAAATTGTTCCAACCTCCTTTGCAAATTAAAACATGAGTAGATATACACATTGATGACTACAAGCATAATCTTCATACTCTTCAATGGCCCCAAATGAAAGAATGTGTTTGGGACCCTATATTATTTGGTGCTTCTCTTATGAATTTGTTATAATTATGTGTAGAATAAATAGTGGAATTAAAAAAATTACAATGTTCATTCCTTGAACCAAAGCTCCCATTTTAACACAACTTCACCAAAACAAACTAAAACAAAATTGAAGGAAATAAACCAATACTTTTCTGGGCTAGTGTCGATATCCTATCTGCCTAAGTTCTCCTACACCAAACACATTGGGTAAAAAAATATTTTTGACTAGGACTCACAAAATGGAGTGGAGTAGTTATACTACTCGTTCAGGTTGTTGACAACCTGCAAAAAACTCGATCGTTGATATCGACAAAGATAGCTCCTCCCTCTACCTCTTCTAGAACTTAGCAAGGACACTCGTTGTACTCCTCCACCAAGTATTTAAAAATTCCTTCTTCACCCACATAGATTCATTTCTTCCATAAACCATCCTCCTCCACCAAAGGTACTCACCACTCTTTTCTAATTATGTAGGGATTGATCAATGAAAAATTGATCACCACCACTACCACCAAATCTCTCTAGCACCATCCTCTATCACTTCCAAAAACAAACATGTCTCATCTACATACAAATCTGAAAGTAGTCAACTCTTTGTATCCACTAGCTTTTGGAAATAAACCTTTTGATTACATAAAACAACATTTACCTCCACTACTACAACAACCTCTTCATAACCTCTTCCTACAACTACATGATCTTCAAGTAAACCATCTTCTTTCTAATTCTCTTTACCCAAAACAATCTCCTCTCCAAAACTTGTGTCATCTCCACTAGCTTCTCAATCAATCTTTGTTGTGACCTCTTCCATTTTAAATTCTTCCTCTTCTACTACCTCAATGTTAGAGGTATTTTCTTCTCTATTGTGGTTTGTACATTCAATCACCATCTGAAAATACTCCATGACCATGTTTTTGCAAGGTGTGTGCCCTTGGTCTCATTCAGTACATGTAGTGGTTGGTGAAAAGGGTTTAATAACCTCTTGTCAATTCTATAAGTCTTGTGGTTGTATCGGGCATTAACAATTTGAGCTTTTGGTACAACGACAATCACCCATTCTAACAATTGGTATCAGAGCCTAGGTCACAACCTCCAACCCCATGCATCTCCTGAGGTTGGGATTTTTGCAAGGTGTGCACCCTTGGTCTCAGTTAGTACATGTATTGGTTCGTGAAAAGGGTTTAACAACCTCCTGTGGATTCTATAAGTCTAGTGGTTGCAGCAGGCATTAATAGATAGAGCTTTTGGTACAACGACAACCACCCAATCTAACACATGCTCACCTCTATTTTATCTTGAATTTTTTGGGCTACTCCCACTTCTATTACCTTCTACCTATAGCTCTTTTTCTTCAATAGGATTCCCCATATCCCATAGCTCTCTTTCCAATATTTTTCCAAGAATGAAATCATCATGGACCAACTCATGACCCACTTAAACTTCCTCTTCTTTTTACTCATTTTTTCATCTACTTAAATCTTTCTCACACATTCAATCTCTTCTTTGAGGCTTCCAGTTATCAACCAATCATGAATTCCCACACTTGCAATGATGATTGTAGACCCTCCACAACTACTTCACACTCTCAAATGAAAAAATCATCATGGTTGGAAAATTGTTCGCACAAATTCACACTTCATTTGTAGGTCTTGCCATAGGTTGTCTCACATTTGGTGTTCTACTTTTGCACAATGCAAAATTTAACCCTTAGCTTTTGGTGAAGATTGTATCATGTTCAATTATCTACCACACACTCATACCACTTGCCCTGATACCATTTGATATAAGAAGGCACTTCCTCCCTCTAGAAACTTCCTAAACTCAAATAAAACACCAAAAAATAAAATAGATGCACTCTATTTTTATTCAATTTTAACTTTTCAAACAATTAAATCATTCATTTATTCTACAAACATATTACAAGCATTAATGAACTTTCAATAGCCCCTCTTAGAGCCACAACAATTAATTTTTTTATTTACAAAGATTTAACAATTTCTCCACACTCCCAACTAAAATGCTTCTGTGTACTACACCTCTCTTTTGTTCAAATTTGTTAATTCAAGTGTAACCACACACTCCTCACTATCCTTCTTTCGTTTATTTGACCAATCCTTGGTTTCTTTCCTAGCTAATTTCTGACCACTCAATCAATTTCATTACTTCCTTTTAATAATATTCTCAATGTCCTTTTAGTTGATGGTTTTTCATTTGATGGATACTTGTATGTGACCTTATAGTTTAATTCCCTCTTGATAGGGAAAACCCAATAGCCTTTTTCATTTTATTAATTCTCCAATTGCGACCTTTGGAATGGTTATCACTAGTGGTTTTATTTAGTATGGTCTTTTCAATAAATTAACTTTTGAAATGAAACCACAATTATTTGATGCACTTCCATAACCTTTGATTCAAGGTCTATAACCGATTCTAAGTTTCCATTTGGCATAGGAAGGAAATTTGTTGTCAGAGATTAGGAAATTTTGTTTTATACCTGTCATTTCCTTGAAAATTTCTAAAGCCTAACAAAAAAAACATATTCTATGTATTGGTGGAACTCATTGCACTTGCCACTAGGACATTTTCATTTTATTTTGAGGCATTCATTTTGGCAAGGGATGGAAGGATGTTGGTGTGGGTTGTGGAAACTAGCTTTACATAGTTTGTCAAATTGTCTCCATTCATAAGTCTCTAAAGACATTTCCTTCCTGTAGTCTTCCATGCTACCTTCCCTTCGCATGATGTTTTCTCCTAGCTTCTCATTCTTTTTGAATTGTTCCAACTTCCTCTACAAATAGAAATATGCATAGATTTACACATTGATAAATGTATGGATAATCTTTATGAACTTTAATGGCTCAAAATTTTAGAATGTGTTTAGAACCCCATCTTCTTTGATTCTTCCCTTATGTGTTGTAGGAATTGTGTGTAAATTAAATAGTGTAATTAAATCACTTGGGATGTTCATGCCTTGAGCCAAATCTCTCATTTTGACACAAGAAAACCAAAACAAACAAAAATAGAATTGAAGGAAATCAACTGATATTTGTTTTGGCTCGTCGATAACCTGTCTACCTGACTATATACATACATAGTATGTATGTATGTATTGTTTGAAGTACAATATTTGGAAAGCAAGATACTAAGAGGGGGGTGAATCAAATCTTAAAACTTAATCACTTAAAACAAATTGATCCACATTCATACATATATGAATTTAACCTAACATCGAATAGCATCCACAACATGAAATATATAACCCATAACACAGATTTTTGGTAACCAGAAACCCAAATAGGTAAAACTAGGGTGGGGATGACACCCACAAAATCTTCACTACCACAACAATAAAGTGTTCCTGTTAGGGCTACAAGAGTTTGATTACAAAATGCAATCTACCTGGTTAAAGGTCTGTTCGGTTAAGAACTAAATATCATTACAATCTACCTTGTGAAAGGATTTCAACTTACAACAAAGTAAGCACTCGGATAAGAGATTTAAAGTAGGTCTGTTAGAACCACTTTGTTAAGAGATTTCACCTGATACATCTATTAGAATGTTTCAAGTAGTGATCCTTCGTTATGCACTCAGATGCTGATGACAGATCTTCTCTTTCCAATACCTTCTCTGATCTAACAATCTGATATGTCTTTTCTCTGCTATTTGAAATGCAACAATGAAGTAAATGTATGTCTCTTAATTAAGATTATTAAAAAGTAATCTAGATAAAAGTATATATGTAAGTTATTGTTGATATTTTGCAATGAATATTATTTTTATAATCATTTTGGAAAAATTAAATATATGCAGATCCTTGTACATGCTAACAATTGTTTGGATATATATTTGTAAATCATATATAGACTATTATTAGAAATAGGTTTTGTTTTGGTTTATAAGAATTTTTTTTAAAGTCTATAGTTTAAATCAAAGTAATGATAAAATATTTACATTTTAAACTTAAGCATTTTTAAAAGAGGATCTAGATTAATGATAAAAGCTAAATATAGGAGTGAAAGGATGAAATAAGTATATGAGAGATTGTTATATATGTTGAATGATGGTTTATGGTTTCTCATACTTTTAGAGGATGGAGTAAGTTTTTAACATTAACTTATATTTTATTACCATATACTTTATGTCACCGAAATGCCATCAAATATGGTCTTGTTGAATTTGGTGTTGTCATGTATCTATGCTTGATGTTATTTATGTCATATATAAAAGTTTCTAGTGCAACCTTTCCATGTCCTTTGTACATATCACACAAAAAAAATGCATGACTAGCTCAATTTGGTGATGCCATTGACACCATTTAGGACATGCTATGCCATATTGTGGAGTTTCTTAACTTAACTTGTTTACATTTATTGATGCTCAAAAATAAATTTTATAAATTAGAACTTAGATCCTTAAGAATATATATAAAAATACATTTAGTCACATAGTATCTAAGTAGGTTTGTGTGTGTTTGAACTAGGAAGGTACAATAATAGATTTTCTTAGACCTATTGATCAAGTAATGTTATTGGCTATATGTGTAATTGTACAATAAGGAATGGTGATCAAGGGGGATCAATCTAATCTCCTATTGAACATTAGGAATACAAAACCATCTCAAGACAAATATGATTGACAACACCTTGAGAGAAGAGATGACAATGCAATATCTGTGCTTGAAGGGGTTTGGTTCCTTTTTACTGCTAGTAATGAAGGAAGATAAATAAATCTGCTATGCAAAATGTCAAAGTATGAACTTTTAGAATCTATAAATGATATAAATATGGAGTTAAAAGAGGATTTTTGTGCACCTGGGAATGAAAGAGGAATTATCCTGCTATAGATTTGAATTTTTGATAGTCAGGATCCCACATGCACCTGTACTTAAAAATTCAAGATCTTGAGGTTGTAACATGTTTCTCAACCAAATTTGAGTTGAATCTAGAGGGTATAGATGCCAAATTCATTATTTACCTAGGGAAAAAATACCTAATTCATTTTTTACCCTAGGTTATGGTGTGAAACTCGCAGGGATGCTTTGTTTGGTCTCGATCTTCCTAGATCTTTCTCAAAAACTATGTAGCTTATTCCTGCACACAATAAATAGGGAAGAAGGTTGGCTAAAGGGGTTTTCCTTAGTCAAACCCCTATTTAGGAATCAACCTTGAAAATTTAATGAAATTGCATAAGGAGAGATAAAATGGAAGCTAGATCCGAATCATAAAATCACCTTATACCTTCATGGTGTAATGCTCCTTTGCATGTAACCACAAATATTAATGCAATAGCTTGAACTCCACAAAAACCCAAAAGGAAATCATGAAAGATAAGCCTTGGATGATGGATGTTGTAGTTTTCCACAATATTTGATGAAGAAGAAGAAATGCTTTGAAGACTTGAAGGTTTGGATGCTTGAAAATCATGAGAAGGCTTGGATGCCTAATGAAACTTGATTTCATAATTGTAAATCATGAATGTATATCAAAATGAGGAGATAGGGTATTTATATACCTCTCACAATGTTTCAGGGGTTAAAACTCAAGTATTCCGATTGTAAATCAAAATCCTCTACTAAAACACCAAGATGGGGACCCAATTTGAGTTTGGGCAAAACAATTAGGTTACAAAATGTCTTTTTCATTCTATACTTAGGGAAAAAATGCCAAATTTTTTTTATCCCACCGTTATTATGCCCAAAATTGGACTATGTCCTAGAAATTCAAGGAGCGCAGGATTTGATCTGACAACAAATTTAGAGGTCAAGAGATAATGTAATGGTCATAAATAGTAACATGGGGCATAGATGATAAAATTAATTATTTGATTGGAAGAAAAATATAAGAGCACACACTTAGAAATAAGGGCTAAACTCAATTTTTGAAGAAATTGAATCAACACAGGACTTATAATATTCATTTGAAAGTCCAATGAGTGTTAAGAGAACATGAAACCAATGTTGGAAACTATATATGCTCAATTGGGGCTAAATTGATCACCTAATTAAGGGTGCTTACTTTTTAGGATGTTACAATAATATTGATTCTTTGTATTTTTTTTATATGCATCTTCTATGATCACTCTATTATTCCTTTATTTATCAAGCAATATGAACATTTATAGTTGTTTAGGAAAATGATAAGATTAATAGGTAGAGTGAAGTGAAAAGTTAATATTCAACATGGGAAATCATAATTTGAATGGAAACAAAGAAATTATGCACAATCCCATTGAAAGGATAGCACTTGGATATCATAGCATCGAATATGGAAGGATGGTTAAAAATTTAAATTGAAGAGTCTTCAAGTGTGAAAAGACATAATTGCAATATAAGGTATGGATTTGGAAATATTACATCAAATAGTTCTAAATGGGAAGTCTTTGCACTATATTGCCTCCCGAGTACAATAGCATGTTAACTCTTCATAATATAAACTTAGTGTAGAGTTCCTTGGAGAGGAGATTATTGTTGGGATTTATGCATGAATCAAAGCCTTGTTAGAATTTAATTGATAAATTTCAATGCCTTTACTTAAACACAACCTTGACATGTCTAACATTCCAAAAAAAAGGTTGTTCTTTGACTTCCCAAGTACAATTGTGGGTTTTATCATTTCAAATTATTCTTTCACCAATCATTGTGATTTATTTTCTATCACCTAATTTATTGCATTAGGCGGATAGTAGCCATGACATACATTTGTCTCTAACAATATTTTTAGATCCTCCCAAAGATTTACATAATCATTTAATGTTTAGTATATTTAAAGATCAATTCATTATATTTAGTGTATATGACATATTCATCCAAATACTTTTGATTTATTGAGTTTATCTCCTTTTTTTAATAGTTTATCTTTCCTAACATATTCTTATTAAGTAAATGAGGAGGGGAATTGAACCCATACATTAATCCAAATGGAAAACAAAAATTAAATTGACAATGAGTGAATCCAACCAACAAAAGATCGAGCAACTAAACCAGACAAAATAACTAAGAAAGACAAAAAACACAAGAGAGCCCCACAAAACCAAACAAGAAGAGAGGTCAAAAGAATATAGAGATGGATCCTTAACCTCCTTCCACTCTTGATTTGATTCCTTCAAAATATTCAAGAAAGAGACTTTTTCTGAGCTCCATGCATTGAGGCCAAAGTAGCAGGACCTTCCACCTCCCTCTTAGCTATTGTTTCTTTCCTCTTCCTTTCGACATGCATGTGCTCAAGTTTATCTTGGAGAATCTAGGGAGAGCCTAAATTCTCCATCATCTCCTTTCTAAAATAAATAATCTCTTTAGACTTCCTATTTAGCCCATACTAATTATTTTTAACATTAGAAATGACATACAATATTCTTTCTTTCCTTCTTCTTAGGGAATCAACACATGAAGTTCATTAACCTATTCCTCAATACAAGCCCAATTATTTAACCTAATTTAAATCTAATATGTTTCTTCCAAATTTATGATATCTTGAACATATTGAGACTAGTCTCTCTTCCTAGCATCAACTTTTACCAAGGCTTGAAGTATACTAATCTTCTTTTTGGCAGTGTGGAGCTATGATAGCAACCACTTAATGATTCATTTTGTCTAATTTAGATAATACGTAAACTACCTGATTTCTGCACAATTTGAGGGTGGACATGTAATGTATCCTCAAGGGAGTGAGTAGGGGATTAAGGGGAGAAAAATTGTGAGGGGATGACAGTTGAGGAACCCAGTTCTTAATCTTTTGCAAGTTATTAACAAGGGTCTAGTCCTAATCCATAGACCAAAAGGAGAAGAATTCTCAGATATTTCAAGGGCTTTCTTAAGAATCATATTTTTTCCTTTACCCATGGTTTTATTTTTGGCTTTTATCTTAGGGTTGACCCTAGTCAAAGAACTAGGGGCTGAAGTGTTACCAGTAGAGGATGAGGCTCCTTTTATATCTTTTTGGTTGGAAATCCGAACAATTAAATTTGGGTTCACAGTGGGGGAGGGTTTAGGGCTCAATGTAGGGTAAAGGGCTAAGTGGAATCTATATAATCTAAGTATAAGACCTTGATGCTAAGGAAGCCCCCCTTTGATCTTTCTATTGTCAATGGACTGAGATAGCGAAGAGAGAATCCAATATGGAAAATTAAGCTTAATTCCATGATGGAAATGATTTAACATAGGAAAAAAATGGGAGTGAATGCATTTGAATGTACCTTCTAAAGTGATAAACTTGATGAGAACTATTGTCACATCCTTCTACTCACCTATAAGGTCTTCCCTATTGAAGCCATTCTAGTTGAAGAATATTTTCTCTAGGAAATATGAACTTCTTAAAATCATTCTTGTAATTCCCTTTTGAATTTCATTAGAGGGACATACTATTAGCCACTAGGCTAGTAATTGGAATAATAGACTCCTTGGAAACCATGAAGGATACCCCACCAATGGTGACGACCCCCTTATCCCATAATTTAACAAACTTCTCAGACAAATTAGGGTTGAAAACATTCATACTATCAACATAATTGGTCACATTGCCTATTTCAAGGATGGCCCAGAGAATAGGGATATATTTGAACTCCTCATAGTTATATGGATAAATTTGGGTAAGAACCTCTCCTATGGTGACCTTGTAATTAGAGATTACAAAATGCCCGCAAAAAATATATAAAACAAAACCAGATAGTAGAGTATTTCTAAAACACTAACTAATCTAAACAAAGGAAATATTAAAAAAAAAAGTATTTCCTTCATAAAATCATTGCCTTTATAGTCGTAGAAGAGAATAATTAGGAAGTTAGGGGGTGTTCCATCCATCAACATGTGTAATTTGAAAATTCAGTGTGGTGACACGAACTTGATTAGGAACATCTTGCAATGAATCCCTCATTTGAATTGAGGTGGTGAAATGCCCAATAGAAACCAAAAGAACAGTTGACATGTTCCGCTCCCTAAGGGTGTGTTGTATTTTGACATTGGCCACAATAGATAACAATTTTTGGTTTTTTGTGATGACATCATGGATGGCCCACATAAGATTCAACATCCTTGACAACATCATGATGACATTTAAAACATATCACTCAATGATAAACATGCCTTGAAGGTCAAAACTCCCTTTTTAACACAACCTGACCAAAACAAACTGAAACAAAATTGAAGGAAATAAACCAATATTTTTTTGGGCTGGTGTTGATAGCCTGTCTGCCTGAGTGCTCCTGCACCAAACACATTGGGTAAAATAACACTTGTGACTAGGAAACACAAAATGGAATGGAGTTGTTAGACTAGTCTTTAAGGCTGTTAACAACCTATAAAAAACTCCATTGTTGATGTAGACAAAGATAAATCCTCCCTCTACCTCTTCCAGAACATTGCAAGGACACTTGTTGTCCTCCACCAAGTATTCTCAAATTCACTCTTCACCCACATGGATTCACTTCTGTCGTAGATCGTCCTCCTCCACCAAAGGAACTCACCACTCTTTTCTTCTTTTGTAGGGCTTGATCAATGAAAATTTGACTGCCACCATTACCACCAAATCTCTCTAGCACAATCCTCTATCACTTCCACAAAAAAAACACATCTCATCTTCATACAAATATGAAAGTAGTCAACTCTTTGTATCAACTAGCTTATGGAAATCAACCTTTTGATTACATAAAACAATATTTACCTCCACTACTACAACAACCTCTTCATCATCTCTTCCTAGAACTATGAGATCTTCAAGTAATTCATCTTCTTTCTAATTCTCTTTACCCAAAACAATCTCCTATCCAAACTTGTGTCATCTCCAACAAATTCTCAATCAATATTTGTTGTGATCTCTTCCATTTGAACTTATTCCTCTTCTACTACCTCAACGTGGGAGGTATTTTCTTCTCTATTGTGGTCTATACATTGAATCACCATCTGAAAATCCTCCATGACCATGCTCACATCTATTTTATCTTGAATTTTGTGGGCTACTCTCACTTCTCTCACCTTCTACTAGTTTTCTTCAATAGTATTCCCCACAACCCATAGCTCTCTTCCCAATATTTTTCCAAGAACAAAATCATCATGGATAAAATCATGAGGCACTTAAACTTCCTCTTCTTTGAACTCATTTTTTTATCTACTTAAATCTTTCTCACACATTCAATCTCTTCTTTGAGGCTTCAAGTTCTCAACCAATCATGAATTCCCACACTTTCAATGATTATTTTAGGCCTTCCACAACTAATTCACACTCTCAAGTGAAAAATTCCTCATGGTTGGAAATTTGTTTACCCAACTTCATGCTTCACTTGTAGGTCCTGGAATAGGTTGTCTCACATTTGGCGTTCTACTTATGCACAACTCAAAATTTCATCCTTAGCTTTTGGTCAAGATTGTGTCATGTTCAATGGTCTATCCACACACTCAGTACCACTTTCTCTGATACCATTTGATATAAGAAGGCACCTCTTCCCTCTAGCAACTTCCTAAACTCAAATAAAACACCAAAAAATAAAATAGATACACTCTATTTTTATGTTAACTTTTCAAACAATAAAAAATCATTCATTTATTCTACAAAAATATTACAAGCATTAATAACCTTCCAATAGCCCCTTTTAGAACCAAACCAATTAATTTTTATCTTTACAAAGTTTTAACAATTTCTCCACACTCCCATCTAAAATTCCTTCAGTGTACTACACCTCTCTTTTGTTCAAATTTGTTAATTCAAATATAAATATGCATAGATATACACATTGATGATTGTATGCATAATATTTATGCTCTTTAATGGCTCCAAATTCAAAGAGTGTGTTTGCAACCCCATAGATTCTTTGATTCTTCCCTTATGTGTTGCAGGAATTGCTTTTGTTTGTTTTGGTCAGCTTGTGTCAAGATTAGAGATTTGGCTCAAGGGTTGAACATCTTGAGTGTATACATACATAGTATGTATGTAAAAACATACATATCCATTACAAGTTCTTTACATCACTTTTAAATAATATGATCATTATGAGAAATTATCTTTAGATCATATTGGATAACAAAATTCTCTATGAAAAATCCTCTTATATAGGTAACTACTTCTTGTAATATCATAGAGATAATTCCGTTACAAATATTTTCACTTGAGGAAATGAAACCAATATTTTCCCATAAAAAGAAGGGACATTCCTTTTAATCTTATTTTCATCAAGACTAATTATTGTATATTTCATGCATGTATTTTTTTTAATAATTAAATCTAACTTCTCTTACTAGTTATTGCCATGAAAATCAATACTTCTCTCACAGATATATTTTCTTTCACTCCAAACATTGTTTTTCTTAAACAAGATTTATGGCTCTTCCTACAATAATCTTTGAAGGGACCAAGAAATTTATTTAGCCAGTTTGCAATTTATTTGGTTTTTCCAAGAAAGGAGAAGTTTTGAAAGGTCATAATTTTTTTAACATTTTATACAAATTTCATTTTCATAAGTTGAATGTTAATTAAATCAACTTTTTATTTAATACCAGGTAAATCTGATTTGGAGAAGATGAAGCAATGTCATCTTTTTCATTTTTTTATTAGAGGGGATCTTTACAATTTTGAAATTGGACCTAATGCTACTGAAGCTACCAAACTTTATCCAGAAATCAAATACACAACCATGGATTCATATATGGAGCGCTATGTTTGAGTACTTTTATAGTTTTGGATAATTGTTTTTTCTTAAATAATAGCTTGAACTATTTCATACTCAATAAGGGTGTATGCGTAAATCATACACAAAATATGTTCTTTTATCTATAATTTTTTCCAAATAGGTTAATTTTGATGAAATTTTGTATAATAATTATCAACAATATTTTTTATAGTAATGTTGATGGGCCCTTGGTCTACTAGTGAAGTTGAATGGTTTTGAATGAGCCCACTAGGGATCAAGTCTTGTTGAGTGCAAAGGCTCTAACATCATGAAGGATGAGGCCAATATTGTACCCTGAGTGAGTTTTGGCAGAATGGATACCCCTCAATCCTTGGCTCTTAGCCAAAGAGGTTCTAAATCTCCAACAAAAATAAAATATATATTTTTAACAGTAATAATAATTGCCTTCAAATCATTTGGTCAAGGTTATTGATGAACTATTCATGAATTATAACTATTTAATCATTTTGTAGTGATGTAGCTTTCACATGAATGTGATAAGATTTTGGTTGAATGTTTTAGATATAATTTATAGTAACTTAATTTAAAAGAAAATCTTGTTTTATTTACATGCTTTATATGTAATTTATTTTTGAAGATGTTAATTTCATCAATTGATACCTATATACTATAAGCCTTAAATGAATACGTAATGGTCTAAATTATTTTATCATGATAAACACTATAAATTAGAGATGTGAACCAAAGGGTCAAACAAATACTAAGAGGCAACAAAATAACCCTATAAAAACCTTGAGCAAAAACCCCATGGGGGTGAACAAAGAAAAGTATGTAAGATGCCAACTATGGTGCCTCCCATGTTTGCATTTCATTCTAGGTCATTTTGACCTGAGATATACTTTGGTTATGTTGTGTTTATCGGCATAGTGAGATGGATTCGATGATAGTACATTATTTTGGTTGCCAGTATCTTTGTTGTGATAGATGGTTAGATTATGTTGTTGTTTATAGTTTGATCATATATGCATGATGATGTTATTGATGTGACATGATTCCGTATGATGATATCTGGTGTATTTTGTATTCGACAAACAATAGATTATTATTTTTATGTTGATGGTTATATTTAATTTCCCAGTTTAATGTGCCTACATGATGATGGATATATTATTGATGTCTCCCCTTTTATATGCTCTTATGGTCGTAAATGATTATTTTAATGTTGTATATTAAAATAAAATGTTTAATTTAAATGCAATGTTTATTTAAATGATATGTACATTGAGGAGTAGAAAATGGGATGAATAGTGTTCCAACACTCTTTAGGTCTGATGACATCACTAGAGCATCAATGTTCCATTAGATATATTTATTATTATATTGTGTGCTTTGGCTATTTATATTTGTGAGAAACTACACTTGATGTTTTGTTTTTTCAATGAACAGGTACCATGCACATTCTACCTGAGTTGCAAGATTTGAGTTTGTCTATTGTTGGAAATATGTTGAGGCTAAGTGACTGAGAGGGGGGGGGGGTGAATTAGGAACCAATAACACTTAATCCTTTTAATCCCTTATTAGATTATCTAATCTGATTGCATGTATGAAATGAAAAGCAATAAAACATCCACAAAACTTGACACAATATTTGGTTACACAAAAACCTTCCAAATAGAAAGTAAAAATGGGGTGGGGATGGTACCCACAAGATTTATTACTGTAGTGAAAATTTAGCCTGTTAAAGCTTACAATTGACCACTTCTGATGGTCTGCCCTGTTAGGAGCAATAAGGACTATTAGGTCCACCTTGTGAAAGGATTTAATACAATACAATTAAGTAATGCAACTCTGTTAGGAGATTTATGAAGGACTGTTAGGTCCACCTTGTTAGAGTATTTTTCTAATGCACCTGTTAGGATGAACCAGTAGATGATCTTCAATGCAACTCTAATTTTTTGAATGAGATCCAATGATATAAAACTAATCACCTGAATGTGATGGATGAGTGTCTGATGTTCCTTATACTGTTGTAGCCTCTTAAATAATCTACCACATCATATTCAAATATACATTTCTTCACATATATTCCCACATACATTTGGATAAACAAAATACTTCATATTCACATATACATTTCTTCAGATATATTCTCTCATATCTGATACTGTTCAGATATACCCCACAACAAAGTTTTTTTTTATAGAAAAGTTTGGGAATGCTATAGACAGGAAGATCATTATGTGTGAATGGTGCTTCACTTGGGAAGATGAAACCTTCCTCCTTATTGACAAAACCTGACATAAGGATTTTGATCCTCTTACTCATTCTTTTAGAAGAGCACCCATTTGGGTGAGAATCCTGCATCCTCCCCTTCATCTATGGCTGGACTATATTCTGGAAGCTATTGGGGATTTTCAAATGGTTGACTTAGGATCTTCTGCCATTCTTCATCCAACATATGCTCGCATCCTTGTGGAATCTGATGCTTCTAAGGGTCTTCTTGAGAAGGTTACTCTAGTTTCTCCCTTCGGCCCCTGGACCCAGACTCTAGATTATGAGGGAATTCCATTTTGTTGCAGGATATGCCACAAGATTGGCCATTTTGCTACTCGGTGTTCATCTAAGAGGGTTAAAATGAATAAATCACCTTTGTGGTGGATAGGGGCTACTAAACAACATCATACTATTCATAAAGCGTCTAAGGATGTTGCTGCTCTTGAGGCTTCCTTGGTTTAGGAGGGTGATGATGTCCTTTCAGGGGTAGTTGGTGCTACTTCAGATAAGGATGTTGATGTCTCTATTTCTATTGTCCCGTTAGTTAGTGGTGAGGTTTCTGCTACCCCTGTTCCTCCATGTGGGGATCTGGGGTGTGGAGGTGATGTTGCCCCTGCTAGTGTGGACAATGTTGTTTCTTAGTTGACTTGGCAGAGCTAAGCTGAGAAGGTGGGGGGTGTCTGGATAGTAGTTAAAGGAAAGAAATCAAAGTCATCCATGCCCTCCTTTGATATGCACTTATGATCACACAAGGGAAGACCTAAACGTAAACCTTGATAACCCTTTTCTTTATGGTTTGTTGGCGTTTGTTTGGGAACTTTTTTTTTGTTCCCTTGGGTTGGGGAGGTGTTGTTATCTCCTTCCCTTTTTGTTTAGGGTTCTAGGGTCCCTTGAAAACTAGCTTCTGTGGCCCTATGTTGGCATGTTTTGTTTTTTGGTTATGTCTTTCTTGGCTGGGTTTTCTTTCCAATCTTTCACATTGTTTCGGGTTTCAAACACCCAGTAAAACCTGCTTTACTTAATAAAAAAAAATAATTCATATTTATACCTTATCCAAATCAAATACTTCTGTAAGTCAGCTTCCATATGATAAATTAATATCAAATTATATAAGCTAATTCGACCCAAATTTGTTACTCGGGTCCAGTGATCCAGTCGGGAAATATAATGGCACTTAGGCATTATGCTGTCACTTGGGAAACATACTAAATTCTAGCACTCAAGCTACATTGTGTACTCAGGTCATATTGACCACTTAGGTAATACTGGTTACCACTGCCTGTTCGGTCAACACTATCACTGCTCAGGTTACAATGTAACTACTTGGGTTGCACTGCTGGCTTGGTCAACACTGAGATGACTAAGTGTTTTGGCACTAATTGATAATATGTCTTGCCATAAGTTCATCAATCTCCCCCTTTGGCATTAGTGACCAAAAACACTTATCATATCCAAAAAAATTTCTAAGTCAAAACTCCCCCTTACCATGTGCTTGGGCACTTGCTCGGGTTTTGACAACTGCTCTGTTGATTGATTACAACTGATTATGTTTTTGTATCTTCTCTACTTATTTATTATACATTTATTTCCTTATATGTATATATAATGACTTTCCATTTACATATATATACATTTCCCCCTTGTTTTTGACACAAATGCTGAAAATGTATCTATATGGTAATACCAAAATAGGATAGGAAATCACTATGTACCTTCAAAATCTGAGACAAAGTGTGCAACATCTTCAGTATGTGCATTTCAATATGTATCTCTACTGATAGCTCCATCATAAGCTCTACAACTGAAAAAGTTGTTATCATGTATTAGTGTCTTGGCATGAGCTATATGTTTTTGCATTACATATGGATGTGTGGAAGGAGTTGGATCTGCATAGCTGTGAGAGATTCTCTTGTCCTTACTTCTTCCCTTAGCAATTCTACCTGCATGTTTTTCAGATACTTGATTTTCACAAAGTGTGCTGAACTTGAACTCGGGTTAAGTGCCAATTGATTTGCACTTTCTTTCAGATTTGTATCTATCTTTGTTAGTTTTGTCCTTATTTCCATGGTGAAGTTGGAAGTATCACTCAAATTTACAAATAATGAAACATAATTATTGACTATAGTTTCTAGAGAGCTAATAAGAGAGTTTAGCTTTACTTGATCAATTGCAATCTTGCTTGCAAAATTTTCTAGAACTTTGTTCTCAAACTTCCTTTCTGCTTTCTACTGTAGTTTTTCTTGACCATTTAAATCTGTATTAAACTTGTGGACTATGTCTAAAAGTTGGTCCATAATAGAATCATTTTTATTTACTTCTACTTCTAGTGCATCTAGGAATATACCTTTTATGTCCTCTAGCACTCTGGTCCTCTTCTTTTCTTCTCGGAGCTTTTGTTTTGTAGCTCTTTTCTTCCATAGCTCCCCTATTGTATCCATCTTCTCTACTGTCAGATTGGATAGATCCCAATTTGGAATCACAATGTCTTCCTCAAGATCAATGTCATCAGTGTCTATTACCTTTTCTTTTCCACTGACCTTGGTACTAGGCGATGGAACAATTTCCTTACCTTTTCTACTTTCATCTATATCTTTTCCTTCCTTAGTTTTCTCCTTAGCATTCAGTTGGAATATATCATTGATATTTTTTGCATCAGTTGTAGCATCAATGCTCACTGAAGAAACATTCACAGTCACCTTTTGTGACTCGCTTAGGCTTATAATAGTAGTGTTGATCTCCAAGTTTTGTCGATCATTAGTGTCCCACACTTAGTCATTTATCTAAGCAGGTTATTCGGTCATCACCGTGACCAAGTTATCCAGTATAGGCTATGAAATAGTCATTGCCAAATAGAAAGTATTTGCCGAGTTATGCATAAGCTGAGCGTAGTTGAGCAGTCCATGCTGAGCGCCAGAGTCTTCATGTACTAAGCAAGACAATTTTGTCATATATATCAGTGATGGCACAAACTTGAAGGTAAACTATTTTGGGTCAAATTGTTTGAGTATTTAATTTTTTCAACAGAGTTAATTATGCATTAAATCATTTATCCCAATACATGACATGGAGCCAATCAGAAAATTGGAATGGCCAAGCGGCATAAGTATTTGATCTTGATCATTGATCTAGATCTAGATGCCAGGTCAAGGTATATAAGATTGATTCTTACCCTAATTTTAAATATGAGAAAGAGAAGTGTATGTGTACATGAGAGATGTGCAAAGGGTTATTTCTAAGTGAAGAAGTATAGATCTAGCATAGAAAAAGAGCAGTGAGAAAATGAGTAGAGTTATATCAGATTATTAGATGAGAGAAGGTATTGGAAAGAGGAGATCCATCGTCAACATCTGAGTGCATGTCGAAGGATCAGATCTTGAGACATTCTAACAGGTGTATCAGGTGAAATCTCTTAATAGAGCGGTTCTAGCAAACCTTTCTAAATCTCTTAGCTGAGTGCTTACTTTGTTGTAAGTTTAAATCATTTTACAAGGTAGATTGAAATGATTTGTAGCTCTTAACCAGCCAGACCTTTAATCAAGTAGATTACGAAGTGTGATTAAATTATGTAGCCTTAACAGGCACACTTTATTGTTGTAGTAGTGAAGATTTTGTGGGTGTCATCCCCAACCCATTTTTACCTTCTTGGGTTTTTGGGTTACCAAAATTTTGTGTCTTGAGATATTTATTTTATGTTATGGATGCTACTAGTTGATAGATCAATTATATTTATGCATGGTTGTGGATCAATTTGTTTTAAGAGGTAAACATTTTAAGATCTGATTCACCCCCCCTCTCAGTATCTTGCTTTCCCATCTTGTATTTTCAACAATTGGTATCAAAGCTCAATTCTCCTATAAAAGGTTTTAATCAGCTTGAGAGTATAGATCTTGAGATGGAGGTTTATGAATTGGGTAAATTCATTGAGAATCAAAAGATTGATATTCATCTAGCATTACATCAGCTTGAAATAGAAAGACAAGAACTAAAGAAGTCCTTACAAGCAAGGAAATATGTGGCCAAACAATTGAATTACACTAATTATTAGGAAGAAGACACTACAAATCTATTTTAGAATGGAAAATCTACTGAGAGTGATGCAGCAATTTCAGATCTATTGGAAAGGAACAATACATTGTGTGAAGAAGTCAGAAACCTAAAAAGAGAACAAGAAATGCAAACAGTGAGACTATGTGAAGTAGTGGAACAGAGAAAAAAAAAAAGTTGAAGATGACAAGGCTATGGTCGATGAAGACAAAAGAGTGATGACTATCAGTCTTGATGAAAGAACACATGATTTACAAATGATGGCAAACAATTAGGTTGACATGGAAAATCAACTGCTACTTGTGAATCAGGATATCATCAGGAAAGACATAGAAATTGTGAAACTGAGATCTGAGGACAGTCAATTGAAGGATGAATTGAGATCTAAGAAAGAACTTAATGAAATATTGAACAAACCAAATGAAGCTTTGAATTATTTTGAAAACCTTATGGAAGCATCAAGAAGATCTAAGGACTCTTATGGATTAGGTCATACCGAACAATAGACATCTTCTGAGAAAGGAGAATCATCTAAGATAGGTGAAAGGAGGAATGCAAAGACAAAGAACAACAAGCCTATATGCTACCACTATGGAAAGCTAGGAAACACAACAAACATCTACCAAAGCATAAATGGTAAGCCCAATCCTAAACCTAAGTTTAATGGTTATTGCTTTAACTTAAATAAGTTTGGACATTAGGCACATGAATGTTGGGCAAAGGCAAATAGTGCACCTCCCACACATAGATTCAATGGGTATTGTTACAACTGTCAGAAATTTGGACATAGAGCACAAGATTGCAGATCTAATGCTAAACAACAGTGGACATCAAAGACACAGGAAAAAGCATGAAGGAAAGGTAACACTTATAATTGGGATTACAACACATGGCTAGCTATCATTACTATGGTGAATATGGACATGTTCCAAAAATCTGCATAAAGACACATTTTAGAGGAAAATCTATGAGTTGGATGAATGGAAGCCTAGTTTGTTATAATTGTCTTAAAATTGGTCATAATAGGAGAGATTGCAAAACAAGGGTACATGTTCCTACTGTTGAGAAAATTAGAACATAGATGAACCAGACATGGATAAGGAAAGTAGAACCATGTAGTAGTGAAGCTACTACAGCCAAGGTCACCCAATCTAATGGATCAGGTGATCACACCATCACCAACTAAGAAAAATAGATATGTGAGGAACTGCATTTATATTTCATATCTTTCATCAGTTCCTAACATATAAAAATGCAAAATTCCATATCTGCATATGATAAGATGCATCAAGACATATTTTGAGACATGTACCGAGAAAAGTCAATGTGCACTATAGGTGTCAAGCAGCAGTGTTATTATACACTAAGATCGAGTTCTCTAGTGTATGCCGAGTAAGTTTTGTTTGGTGACTGAGTATGGGTTGTGACCGAGAGGTAAGCGAGTTTAGTGAGTTGGCCGAGGAAATCTGTATGGAACTCACTCAATGGAAAGAAAATTTAATGCTAACCTAATTTTGACTGTTGGAACTTATATAAAGGAAAGAGTTGTTCATTTTCATTCTCACCATGCGATTAAGAATTTCACAGAGCGGTTGAGCATTTGCAAACTTTATTACTGCAAAGTTCTTCAAATATTTCTACAGCGTGCCGTTGGAAACCTCTTTAGTAGAAAGTGTGAGTTTTGATATTTCCTAGGTACTTTGTTCATAATCTTTGAAACCCTATTTCTTTTTATTTAAGACAATGGCCACAAGTTCTTCCGCACCAGCTAAGAAAATGGAGGAGTTGATGAAAGTTCAATTGGTTAGGAGCGACACCTGTGCACCTCCTAATTTTAGGGTAGTTCCTGAAAGTGCTATCTTAGGTGATATGACCGGATCCATATCATTGATTCCACCCAAGGTTCTTATGATTCATGATATTAGATCATGTTATATGTGCAAAGTGAGCGAAGTTGGGGATTATGAGCTAAGACAATTCTATGAAAAATTGTGTGTAGATAGAGCCCTAAAAGATGATCATAAACATCTAGTTGAGAAAGGGTTAACTCATGCCCTAGATTTTCCAAGAGATTTAAAAATGGAATGGATTAAGATTGTCCTTAGCTGTGTACATGATATGAACATTTGGTTGGATAATGGACCAATTAAGATCACAAAGGAAATCATCAATCGAGTAACTGGTTATCCAACTGTTAATGGAAAAAGAACCATGAGATGTCAGAGTAAGGAGGATATAAAAACAAACACCAGAGCAATTTGGAACAAGAGAGGGATGAAAATCTCTACTATCATAGACTTGGAGATCAATTTTCCAGTAAGTGTCATAGATCACAAATTTTATCAGTCGAGCCGAATGGATAGTGTCCCATGTATTACAGTCGACCAGGCATAGAAGATTGTGAAGAAGGACCATACTTATGACCTTGCCAAGATTCAGATGATGTAGCTGGATGAGAACCTTTCTTCAATCCAAAAGGCAAAGAACTCAATGTGTAAGTTTGGTTCTCTACTAGTTTGCATATTTTTCTATATACATAATACATTTCCTACTTTTGGAGATATTGTGTGGAAGACAAACTGACCAATAACACAACAAATCAATGTGTTTATTGAGCAGTTAGGTGGTAATTTTAACAATGTAATGGGAACATATTTTTTTGAATTTAAGAAAAATATGAGATTGAGAAGTATAATTCCTAGGTCACTAGTTGAGAAACACTATGAGGACATTTGTTTCCTAGTGGATACAAATTTTACCTATGTTCAGATAGTAGTGCTTAGGGTATCATGGCTAAGGACATTACCTTATGAGGTGAATATTGATGAGACATCTGTAGCTATAAAAATTCTACTAGCAGAAGAGATTGATGGTTCAGCCAAATGTTTTGGCAATTATGAGGAAACAAAGTCCAAAATCTCTATGGATTTGAAGGCTGGAACTATGGAGAGAAAAAGGAAAAATATTGCTAAAAATTTGAAGAAGATGATTGGAATTGAGGGTGATGAAGAAATAGAGGATAAACCTTTGATATTTTCAACTCATCAAGGAGAGGATATGACTAGTGAATAAGAGGAGAGTGAACTTGAAGAAGATATCACTGAGAAAGCTAAAGGAAAGCAACCGAAGCTTGCCAAGGCAACTAAACTAAGCAAAGCCAAACCTAAGGCTACCCCTCCTATTGAAAACTGGCCTAGGAATAGGGCATCAACTACTTCATCTCTTGCCGAGTCAATAAAAGTATATACAAAGAATAATGATGGAGAGAGCAACTCAAGTAAAAGAAAACAAGTTGAAACAAAGGTTGTGTCGAGCCAACCTGAGAAAAGACCGAGGAGGAAACTAATATTTCCACATGAAGATGATGAGGAGAAGATAGATATAGATGAAGCCAACAACATACCTACAACATCACATAAACCATTGACCAATATTGATGAGGTATGCAAGAGCATTAGAAGTACAGCTGGATTAGAAGGATTCAAATTTATTAAGCATGAGAAGCAAAGTATAGTAGACAAGCATAAGATTCATGAGGCACTATTAGACATGATGGGTACCTTCAAGATGATACCTCTAGAGATAGGAGACCTTGTCCCTACATAAATTTATAATATTTTATCACAAAAATGGAAATATGCACTGATGACTGAAAGACAGATAAGGGAAGGGACATTAGATAAGGTCATTCTTGGATTAACAAAGAAGAAAATAGGAAAATTTATTGAACAATATCAAAGGAATTTTATTCCCAAACAAAGAGCTTATGCAATTCTGAAAAATGATGTTGAAGGTGTAGTCCAACAGAGCACTCAAATTTAGAAGGAGACTTAGCAGCTATTAACTAAGAAGGACAATAAGACAGGTGAAGGCACCTCAGAGAAGATGGAATTGGAAGGATAGATTGCTACTGAATAGGCAGAGACTGAGATAGAACTGGGAGAGAAAACAAACAAAGTACAAACTATAGATCTAATAGTGGATAGTCCCATTATCACTACACTTGAAGATAATAGCAATTTGGGTGTCGAGGATCAGAATGAGCTGGCAGACATAGGAAAGCTATCACCTATTCAAGACACAAAGGCCAAGACAAACAAAGAAGAGTAAAATGAGGTAATAAATGATAATCCACCTATTTTAGAGGTTGTACAAACATTTTTAGATGGTAGTGATAGTTAGATGGAAGACATAATAAATAATCCTATAGAACAAGAGGCTATACAAGTTTTGGTGGAGTTACCACACTCTGTACCATCGACTCCCACTAGACCCAAAACTATCAGTATACCTGATCAACAGGAGATCTTTACTCAATTGAAAACTGTAATTGAAATGAGCTTTGACAAGGCAATAGATAATGAAGAAGCTAAGCAGAGTATCAGCTCACTAGAGCTCAAGAAGAACAAGTCACATAAGAAAAAGTCACCCATCTTAAATTTCACATTGGATGAAGTTATTATGATTCCTAAATGGGATCCAGAGAACTTGATATATGAGCAGATTCAGACTCTACAAGACCTACTGAAGAGGAAGAAGAAACAAGAGGAGATGAAGAGGGAGCATCAATAGAAACAATTTTTACATTTAAGAAAGGATATTTTTCTTAATGCTTTTGATATGGAAGACATAAATGATAAAACACCACTTTTGGAACAGTTAGTTCACATGTGCAGAAAGTTAATGATGAAAATATTGAGGCAAATGAAAAGTTTTTACAATGGTCTAAAAGAAAATTTGAGCACAAATTTTTGGAGAAGATATCAGCAGAGATTGCTTTTAAACAGGTTGAACTTTATTCTCTTATTGATAATCTTGAGGAAGTTGCAAATAATGTTTATTCTTTGTACAAAAAGTTATGTGATGTAGAATTCTTTACAAAGGATAATCAACAACTTGTAGAGAAGTTGCAATTAGATTTAAAGTCAATAGGTAGTTCATTGAGCATGGATGCTAGTTCTAGCTCCACACATTTTTCTAAGTTGACTCATACTCAGAGGAGATTAGCTGAGCTTATGGATGAAGATGGTAGAATCAGGGCAAAATTAATAACTATTCAGACTTCCTTAATACCTCATCTGGAGGTTATTCAGAAGGAACTTACAGCTGCATGAGAATTATTCAAGAGAGATGCTCATCTCTCTACTACAAATAGTTTGGTAAGTCTAGGTGTCGAGCTAGAAATTACATTACAAGTTATGAATTTTGTTAAAAATAGTTGTGATACAGCGTTTGCATTAACATTACATCTTCATAAGTCATTTTTGGATAAGTATGACTTAACCCCTACAACTATCAGTGACAAAAACAAGGAGGAAACATATAAGGAAATAGAAAAGATGTGCAACAAGAGGCATAATACTTTTTTTGGCATGTATACTATGTAAATATTATATGAAGTCCAAAGTATAATCTTAGGGGGAGTACATTGTGTACTTAGGAAAATTTTGTGGACATAAAGAAATGATAAGTGTTTTTGCCACTAATATCAAAAGGGGAAATTGTTGATCTCTAAGTTTTGTTGATCATGAGTGTCGCACACTTAGTCATTTATCTAGGAAGGTTATTCGATCATCACTGCGACTGATCTATCTAGTATAGGTCAAGCAATAGTCATTGCTGAGCAGAAAGTAGTTTCTGAGTTACACATAAGCCGAGCATAGTTGATCAGTCCATGCTGAGCACCAGAGTCTTCATGTGTCAAGCAAGATAGTTTTGTCATATATATCAGTGATGGCACAAAATTTAAGGTAAACTATTTTGGGCCAACTTTTTTGAGTATTTAATGTTTTCAATAGAGTTAATTACGCATTAAATCATTGAACACTATATCAATTGATTGTTAGCAGATCCATATATTTTGTTGAAGATCTTAAATCCAATTTCATGGAATTGTACAGGCTTCACTGGATGACCACCAAGGGCTTGTTGATGCTCTAAAATAAGTAGATGTTGTGATCAGTGCTATTTCAGGTGGTGTGGTGCACCACCAAATACTTGAACAACTCAAACTAGTGGAGGCCATCAAAGAATCAGGCAATATTTAGGTAAGACACTTTTATTCATACACAAAATAAGTATAGATTATGCATTATAATTAGATGATTGTAAGAATATAGATAATATGTATACACAGTCTTAAAATAATATTTTTTCAAGACATCATTCATGATTATTTTATGTATGATGATTAAGACTGAGTGTTAGCAATTTGGTTGCTTCAAAAATAGAGATTTCTTCCTTCATAATTCGGGATGGACCTAGATGTTGTGGAACATCCATTGGAACCTTGTAACATTACATTCATTGATAAGAGAAAGGTTCGACATGCTACTGAGGCGGTAACCATTCCTTATACATATGACTCTGCCAATATGTTTGTTGGATTCTTTCCTGGAATTTTAGCACAATTACAAGATATTCCCCGCATGTTCTCTTCTCTAGATAAACTCCTCATCTATGGAGATGGAAATGCTAAAGGTAATGTCTCTCTACATAAATAGTTTATATAAACATAAAAAAAGACAATAACAATGAGATGGGCTCATATATACATTGTTTGTATGCATATTGTATTTGCAGGTGTTTATGTGGATGAAGATGATGTTGGAATATACATAGTCAAGTCAATTGATGATCCTTGCACCCTCAACAAGACTGTGTATATTAGACCACCAAAGAATATTCTTTCAAAAAAAGAAGTAGTTGAAATATGGGAGAGATTATCAGGATTGAGCCTAGAAAAGATCTACATTTCTAAAGACCAACTTCTAAATATGAAAGGTAAATCTCAACTATTTGAATAGTTTATATAACTTCTATTTTCAATATATAAAAATAGAAAATGAGACCAAATCTTAGAACCATATGAGGATCATGAAAGCTATTTGAAATGCATGCAATGAAGTAAATGTATGTCTCTTAATTAAGATTATTAAAAATTAATCTAGATATAAGTATATATGTAAATTATAGTTAATATTTTGCAATGAATATTATTTTTATAATCGTTTTGGAAAAAATAAATATATGCAGATCCTTTTGTATATACTAACAATTGTTTGGATATATATTTTTAAATCATATATATACTATTATTAGAAATAGATTATGTTTTGGTTTATAAGAATGTTTTTTAAGTCTATAGTTTAAATCAAAGTAATGATAAAATATTTACATTTTAAACTTAAGCATTTGTAAAAGAGGATAGATTAATGATAAAAGCTAAATATAGGAGTGAAAGGATGAAATAAGTATATGAGAGATTGTTATATATGTTAAATGATGGTTTATGGTTTCTCGTAATTTTAGAGGATGGAGTAAGTACTTAAAATTGACTTATATTTTATTACCATATACTTTTTATGTCACCGAAATGCCATTAGATATGGTCTTATTGAATTTGGTGTTGTCATGTATCTATGCTTGATGTTATTTATGTCATATATAAAAGTTTCCAGTGCAACCATTTCCATGTCCTTTGTACACATCACACAAAAAACAATGTGACTAGCTCAATTTGGTGATGCCATTGACACCACTTAGGACATGCTATGTCATATTGTGGAGTTTCTTAACTTAACTCATTTACATTTGTTGATGCTCAAAAATAAATTTTACAAATTAGAACTTAGATCCTTAATAATATATAGAAAAATACATTTAGTCACATAGTATCTAAGTAGGTTTGTGTGTGTTTGAACTAGGAAGGTACAAAAATAGAGTTTCTTAGACCTATTGATCAAGTAATGTTATTGGCTATATGTGTAATTGTACAATAAGGAATGTTGATCAAGGGGGATCAATCTAATATCCTATTGAACATTAGGAATACAAAACCATCTCAAGAAAAATATGATGGACAACACCGTGATAAAAGAGATGTCAATGCAATATCTGTGCTTGAAGGGGTTTGGTTCCTTTTTGCTGCTAGTAATGAAGGAAGATAAATAAATCTGCAATGCAAAAGGTCAAAGTATGAGCTTGTTGAAACTATAAATTATATATATATATATATATATATATGGAGTTAAAAGAGGAATTTTGTGCACCTGGGAATGAAAGAGGAATTATGCTGCTATAGATTTGAATTTTTCATAGTCTGGATCCCACATGCACCTGTACTTAAAAATTCAAGATATTGAGGTTGTAACTTGTCTCTCGACCAAATTTGAGTTGAATCTAGAGGGTGTAGAATGCCAAATTCATTATTTACCTAGGGACAAAATACCTAATTCATTTTGTACCCTAGGTTTTGGTCTGAAACTCATAGGGATGATTTGTTTGGTCCCGATCTTCCTAGATCTTGCTCAAAACTATGTAGCTTATTCCTGCACACAATAAATAGGGAAGAAGGTTGGCTAAAGGGGTTTTCCTTAGTCAAACCCCTATTTAGGAGTCAACCTTGAAAATTTAATGAAATTGCATAAGGAGAGATAAAATGGAAGCTAGATCTGAATCAAAAATATTAATGCAATAGCTTGAACTCCACAAAAACCCAAAAGGAAATCATGAAAGATAAGCCTTGGATGATGGATGTTTTAGTTTTCCACAATATTTGATGAAGAAGAAGAAATTCTTTGAAGACTTGAAGAATTGGATGCTTGAAAATTGTGAGAAGGCTTGGATGCCTAATGAAACTTGATTTCATAATTGTAAATCATGAATGTATATAAAAATGAGTAGATAAGGTATTTATATACCTCTCACAATGTTTTAGGGGTTAAAACTCAAGTAGGCCGATTGTAAATCAAAATCCTCTACTAAAACACTGAGACAGGGACCCAATTTAAATTTGGGCACAACAATTAGTGTACAAAATGTATTTTTCATTCTGTACCTATGGATAAAATGCTGAAAATGTTTTATCCCGCCCTAATTAGGCCCAAAATTGTGTTGTGTATCCTAGAAAGTCAAGGAGCGCAGGATTTGATCTGATAACCAATTTCAAGGTTGAGAGAGAATGTAATGGTCATAAATAGTAACATGGGGCATAGGTGATGAAATGAATTATACGATTGGAAGAAAAATAGAAGAGCACACACTTAGAAATAAGGGCTAAACTCAATTTTTGAAGAAATTGAATCAACATAGGACTTATAATATTCATTAAAAGGTCTAATGAGGGTTAAGAGAACATGAAACCAATGTGGGAAACTATATATGCTAAATTGGGGCTAAATTGATCACCTAATTAAGGGTGCTTAATTTTTAGGATGTTACAATAATATTGATTCTTTGTATGTTTTTAAGATGCATCTTCTATGATAACTCTTTTATTCCTTTATTTATCAAGCAATATGAACATTTATAGTTGTTTTGGAAAATGATAAGAATAATAGGTAGAGTGAAGTGAAAAGGTAAGATTAAAAATGGGAAATCATAATTTGAATGTAAACAAAGAAATTATGCACAATCCCATTGGAAGGATAGCGCTTGGATATCATAGCATCAAATATGGAATGATGGTTAAAAATTTTAATTGAAGAGTCTTCAAGTGTGAAAAGACATAATTACAATATAAGGTCTGGATTTAGAAATATTACATAAAATAGTTCTAAATGGGAAGTCTTTGCACTGTATTACCTCCCGAGTACAATAGCATATTAACTCTTCATAATATAAACTTAGTGTAGAGTTCCTTGGAGAGGAGATTATTGTTGGGATTTATTCATGAATCAAAGTCTTGTTAGAATTTAACTGATAAATTTCAATGCCTTTACTTAAACACAACCTTGACATGTCTAACATTCAAAAAAAAGGTTGTTCTTAGACTTCCTAAGTACAATTGTGGGTTTTATCGTTTCAAATTATTCTTTCACCAATTGTTTTGATTTATTTCATTAGGCAAATAGTATCCATGACATACATTTGTCTCTAATAATATTTTTAGATCCTCCCAAAGATTTACTTAATCATTTAATGTTTAGTATATTTAAAGATCAATTCATTATATTTAGTGTATAAGCCATATTCATCGAAATACTTTTGATTTATTGAGTTTACCTCCTTTGTTTTAATAGTTTATCTTTCCTAACATGTTCTAATTACGTAAATGAGGGGAATTGAACCCATACATCAAGCCAAATGGAAAATAAAAAAATAATTGACAATGAGTGAATCCAATGAACAAAAGATCGAGAAACTAAACCAGACGAAATAACTAAGAAAGACAAACAAATACAAGAGAGCCCCACAAAAAAAAAAAAAAAAAGAGAGGTCAAAAGACTATAGAGATGGGGGCTTAACCTTCTTCCACTCTTGATTTGATTCCTTCAAAATATTCAAGAAAGAGACTTTTTTTGTGTTCCATGCATCGAGGCCAAAGTAGCAGGACCTTCCACCTCCCTCTTAGCTATTGTTTCCTTCCTCTTCTTTTCGACATGCCTACGCTCAAGTTTATCTTTTAGAATCTGGGGAGAGCCTAAATTCTCCATCATCTCCTTGCTGAAATCAATAATCTTTTTCAACTTCCTATTTACCTCATACTAATTATTATTAACATTAGAAATGGCACAAAATATTTTTTATTTCCTTCTTCTTAGGGAATCAACACACGAAGTTCATTAAGCTATTCCTCAATACAAGCCCAATTATTTAACCTAATTGAAAGCTCATCCGTTGCTTCCAAATTTATGGTATCTTGAACATATTGAGACTAGTCTCTTTTCCTAGCATCAACTTTTGCCAAGGCCTAAAGTATAGTAATCTTCTTTTTGGAAGTGTGGAGCTACGCTAGAAAACACTTAATGATTCATTTTGTCTATTTTAGATAATACATAAACTATCTAATTTGTCCACAATTTGAGGGTGGACATGTAATGTATCCTTAGGGGAGTGAGTAGGGGAATAAGGGGGAAATATTGTGAGGGAATGAGGGTTGAGGAACCCAGTTTTTAATCTTTTGTGAGGTATTAACAAGGGTCTAGTCCTAATCCATAGAACAAGAAGAGAAGAATTCTCAGAGATTTCAAGGGCTTTCTTGAGAATCATATTTTTTCCTTTACCCATGGTTTTATTTTTGGCTTTTATCTTAGGTTTTACCCTAGTCAAAGAACTAGGGGGTGAAGTGTTAATAGTAGAGGATGAGGCTCCTTTTATATCTTTTTGGTTGGAAATCTCAACAATTAAATTTCGGTTCACAATGGGGGAGGGATTAGGGCTTGATCTAGGGTAAAGGTCTAAGTTGAATTTATATAATCTAAGTATAATACCTTGGTGCTAAGGAAGCCCCCATTTTATCTTTCTATTGTCAATGGACGAAGATAGTGAAGAGAGAATCCAATATGGAAAATTAAGCTTAATGCCATGATGGAAATGATTTAACATAGGGAAAAAATGGGAGTGAATGCATTTGAATGCACCTTCCAAAGTGATGAACTTGATGAGAACTATTTTCACATCCTTCTACTCACCTATAAGTTCTTCCCTACTAAAGCCATTCTAGTTGAAGAACCTTTTCTCTAGGAAAAAGGAACTTCTTAAAATAATTCTTGTAATTCCCTTTTGCATTTCATTAGAGGGACATACTATTATCTAGTAGGGTAGCAATTGAAATAATAGAATCCTTAGAAACCATGAAGGAGACCCCACCAATGGTGATGACCCCCTTATGCCATGATTTAACAAACTTCTTAGACAAATTAGGGTTGAAAACATTCATACTATCAACATAATTAGTCACATTACCCATTTTAAGGATGGCCTAGAGAATAGGAATATATTTTACCTCCTCATAGTTATATGTGTTGACGGGATTTTTGTGACCGGGTCTGCCAATAGTCATAAGTTGTCACTAGGTACCAGCCAACTCTGCCTGCAAAGGGTATTCGGGGAAGTTAGATTCCCTGGGCCTCCAAGCACCTGGGTGTCAGGTCACGATGATGCGGGGCTCGGTTGGGAGATATGACTATTTTCAAGGGGGATAGCTAGTTTCTTCAACTCATTCTCTTCGGAGATTTAGGAAGTTGAGGTTTCTCCAAGAATTCTACACTTAGCAAATAAACTGAAAAAGATCCTGCAGGGTTAGAAGTATTCCATCTACTTATAGTTATGTTTAAACATCCCATACTCAATAATTATCTGATATACTATACTAAATATCAAAGAAATACATGACCATCAATCCATATTTGATCAGTAGCAAGGGAAAGGAGGTCGTTGATCTACTTACAATATCAGAGTAGAAGACATGAAGAATGTTTAAACATAAAATACCATTAACTTAGAAGATCAAGTTCCAACAACATCATTGCAAGAACCATCTCTTATTCATTAATATTTCTTCCAGCCAGCACTAGTGCGTGATACAATGGTGGCTCTAAGGGAGAATCTAACTAATGAATGCTTAAAGACCAAGGAGCATTGAGCTCTGCAATAGAAATAAAAATACTATTTCTCTATTACTATGGACTGCAAAATCATCAATTTCACTGACCCTTGAAAAAGGGCTGGACTTACCATTTATACACATTTTCTTCTAACCCTATCACTAACCCTATTTCACACTACATTGTACAATATAATATATTATCCAGGGGCCGATACTACCTGTGCCACCCTACAAAAGACCTTGAGACATAATAGGCCTAACATGTCAGAAGAATAAGACAAGAAGGTAGAGTGAAGGAATCGGCCTCAAGAAGAGAGCCAAGAAAGAGAAGGAAGAAATTTGATCCCTGGGGTTTGAGGCTACATGCCTCATAAATGGGAAATGTGGCACCCTATCTCCAATGTGCCAGGTGTGTACCCAAAGCGGTGCCTCAAGAAGACCATTTGTCACAAAACCAACTGTCAATCCTATGTTTCTCCATCTAGCCAACCACCTTCTGACAGTCTTTATTAACCGCTTCTAAAAGTGATAGGTCAGCCTCGGGGACCAGGACACAGATCACTCGAAAGAATACAAAATTTAGGATCTGGGACTCCAGGATCTGGGAACTTATGTTCCAGAAGAATAAAGAGTACAAGATGTTTGGGTTTCCTCCAGCCTCTGGAGAAACTTTATTGTTGCTTGTTATCATTGAAAGTTTGGAAGACGTGAGACAGTCCATCCTCATCAATCTCTCTGAGGCCGGACCGCCGGTACTTAGCCGCATCAATCTGTTCTCCTAGCTCTGGAACATTATTCTTGAATTTATCAGCCATTTTTGTCATATCATGGCCACTAAAGATCATGCGAGTCATTCTCACCATTTGAGTCCCGTCTAGTCCCTCCGAGGATTGATATCTAGACTCCACTAATTCATCAAACTTACCCAAAATGTACTCCTCCAGAGTGCATGTGTCAGTGCTGAATGGGTCAGCTCTGGAGACCTTTGTGACAAATTCCTTGTACATATTTGAAGAATACTAAACCGCATTGATCTTGTCATGCAGAACCCCTACCAGTTGCTTGAGTACTTCCAATGTGAGGTCAAGTCTGGAGTGTTGGGTCCTCACAAAATTGAATGAATCTTCTCCTAGAATCCTAGACTCAGAGACCATCTCTTCCCCAAGGTTGAGGATCTCTTCTAGCTCTACCTTCCATGCCTCATAGTTTTCCATATCACCCTCCCATATGTTGATAATAGTTTCTACCTAATGCAGAACCTATCAAGCCGCATATAAATCTGGGAGGGTAGATACTAGGAAGCGCCGGGTGTTTCCTACCTGCAGAGTGACCCACTAATTGAATTCTTAGGCCTTCTTCTTCATTATTTGTAGGGAGTCTATGTCACTCTTTGGTAATGGCGCGTTAGATGTGGAGGCCTCTAGAGGAATGGCACTAATAGGCCTGGCCAGCTCAGTAAGCAATCACATAAGGTTCGCTGTCTTTTCCTTTTATGCTTTGAGCCTTTGGGCATCCTTTTCATATTGGGCCTCCATGGCTATGGTCACCTCTTTTAATAGGTTCACTTCACCCTATTTTCCTCTTTTTCCTACTGATATCTCTGTGATATCATAATCTCTAGCCTCGGTAGTTGCCTCATCAGCGTCTGGGGGAGGTGTTGCAACAATGGCAACTATTTCTCCTCCTAGCCTGGTTCGAAGAGTATGAACCATCTCAGCTTTCTTGGCCTTTGGTGGGCCCTGGACCTGAGCCATCATTTTGGCTAAGAAGAGGTGAGCTCTAGGGGTGGACAAAGCTTTTCTTTTCTTACTTTTAACCAACCATTGAGGCGGCAGGGGTGGCTTATTTGCCACAGTATGTTCTTTCAGTTCTTCCCTGGTGTCCTCTTATTGTTCCTCCTCAGTGGTGTGAGTCTCACCCACCCCTTTCTCCTTATCTTGGGCTTCATCAGGAATATTTCCCCTGGCAATGTTTATTTCCTCTGCCTTGTCCTCTGTATCTTTAGCTTTGTCTAGCCCTTCATTGGCTGTCCCGGGGGTTTCCTCCTCTTATTGTTCTCCTTGTTCTTCAACCTCTGTCACCGAGATTTCTTCTTCTTCTGGTATATCCTTTGGTAATGGGGGAGGTACCAGGCCAAGAATTAGAATTTGGACCATGGTTATTACTTGCCCAAAGGTAGCTCTGGGGAGTGGCACTTGAAACATGGCTGTTGAGGTTACGATTTCTCCTGTAGGTCTGGTTCCCTCAACGGATGCTGCTTGTTCACTCTGCTTCTATTGGTCTACCCCTGTATCTTGTATCTCTAGAACTTCGAAGGTGATCTCCTGCTTTATTTCCTTCTCTTCTTCCATTTTCTCTTCCTGCTCCTATGCAGGTTTTTGTTCCTAAGCTTCCTCTTGTGCTGGGACTTTAGCCTCCATCTTCTCGATGTCCCCTTGTAGATTACCAAACTCATTGGTTGTGAAAACATCATCGAACTCATCTTGTAGAGGAGGGTTGTCTAGGACATCGGTAGGTTCTAGTTCCTTTTCTAGCTCCAGAGAGTAGGAAGAAAGGATCTCAACTTGTGGAGTCTAGGGCATCCCCAACTCTGACTCCTTCTTGGGATTTGGGTCAAGCGTCCTCCTTCTCCTAGTAATCAAGGGGGGGGGGGCGAATCTCTCATTGCTGCTTGCTCTACCAGTTCCACCGCTATTGCCTTAACCATCAAGGCTATTAGTGAAGGGGAGGATGGAGGATGAATTGGTCTGGATATAAGCACTAGGGTAGCTAGCCATGTGATTAGCTTCTCCTTCATTTGTTGGGAGGCTGCTACCGATTGCCTTATTTGTTATTTAATGGGGACTTCTTGCATAGTGGGAGTTGTGTCTACCCCTTTTCCTTTATCTACTGCTTGTGAGGAAGTACCAGCCCCCAAAGTTAACTTTGGTATCGGCTAGGCTGCTCGATGGATGCTCCTGGGGCACACCTTCTTAAAGTAAAGGTGGCTGCATTCCACTATATTATGAGTGAATTCTTCATTCATGGGCCCCTCCTATGCATCCCAGTTCACTAGTGGAAGGGAAAATTTATCGATCCTCTTTGCCTTGTACCGGGGATCTACCGTCGAACTGGTGTCTAAGAAATCTTCTGAGAATCTCTGGAGTTTTAATCTCTCCATCATTCCTGTGGTCATTCTAACATAATGCCACCCCCGGACTTCCATGTCATCCTAGAAATCCTCCCAAAAGTGTTCTATATGATATTGTTGGGGCTCTGATGCCTGGGGAAGCACTGCTACAATCTTTCCATGCGGATCAAAGTATTTTCGCGCTAAGTAAAATTCCGCTAGGCTATGGCTCTTAAGCTCATTATCTGCCTCTTTTGTATCGGCCAAACTGCATGAATAATTCCCACAAGTGATTGGGAATGGAATATTTGTTACATTCTTCAAGGCAAAGAAGGCGTGTAGCTCCATCATTTGCCTGCAATATTCTAGGAGGATTATCTTGTCCCCACAATGTTTGGGCAACAAGTAGGGCTTCTCAGAGAAGTCGATCACCCTTATGTAAGTATGCTACTAAAATTGTATATAATAATGTCTGTAACACTGGACCAAATTCATCGCCTCTGTAGACAGGTGGTATCCTGCATCCCAAGTGGGTGTGAGTAGGTGATAGAAAATGAAGGCATCATTTACCTAACAAAAACTAGGGAAGCTAGCCTCCCATTGTATTTGTGGGAAGTGGTCCCAAGGGGCCTTTTGTCCTAGGCCGATCCTGAGCACACCCTCTGTGAGTAACCCATTGGTGTGGGGCCATTGTTGTGCTAGGGCCTAGAGAACATAAGAAGTCATGTAAAACTTCTTCTTTTTGGCCAATTGGAGGAACTGGGAGTCCACATGGTTGGAGATTATGGTAGCCTAGTCAAAATACTCCTCGCCCATGCTGATACCTAGCAAAAAGTAGTACATCCGCTCAGAAAATTCTTGAGCATGCTGTTGTCCAAAGACCTGGCATAAGGCTATCATCCCCATTTGGATGCTTTCTTTAAATTTGGCCCTAGAGATTTCTAGCTTCATCCTCTTGGGATCCCTCTTTGGGGTCTTTAGCCAATGATTGTTTACGTATATACGGGCTGCTTCCTCCAACTGAGTGAATTGGGCCAAGGCATCTGAATGGCTGACCATGGCTGGCTTGTCAAATTGGGGGATCCCTAAGCCCCTTTGGAAGGTATCAAGATCGAGGGACACCATGGGAGTAGGGTAACCTGTTGGCTCCGGGGCTGCGAGCATAACAGCCCAGACAGATGTGTTGTAGTGTGCTGAAAGTGTGAGAATAAGCTCTGGTGACTACACAAAGCACAGGAAAAAATCCACCTTGAGAACCCTAGAGTTTCCAATTTGAATGGCCAAAGGATCTCTGGCCTATCACTGAATGTACATGACTTTTACCAAGGCCTACATTTCTGGCCATGTTCCGACGCTGGTGTCGATGATGAACTAGACTTTGGACTCAAACTTTGAGCCCGCGATGACTCCGTCCTTTACATACTTTAGGCTCATAGGAAATTTCTCCAGGGCCTTTTCCAACTTAGATCTAACTGCCGCCCAGGTACTTGCCATAGAAGGAAGTTTCAAACTTTCGGGTGGGGAGGATGCGGAAGCTTCAGACATGTTTGCAAGCTTGTTGTTTCTGGAAACCTGCAAGGCAAGGCAACCATCAGAGTACATAGATAAACAAATACTTTGGGGTCTGGAGATCTTACCATCACGGTGTTTTCTTCCCTTGATAATGTTAGTTTCATTCAAAAAAAACTCTGAAAAATAGACATTCATATTACGAACTTAGAAATTTAACTAATCACCCGGGTCCGGGGGTTTGATCATACTTAGCAAAAAGAGGACATGAGATGGGTGATGGAAAGAGACCCAGAGCCTGGGGAAGTAGCCATTGGTAGACATACAAAAAGTGATCCATTAGACCCATGTGGGCGCCACGTGGGTGAGTAATAAGTGGGAGTTATGGTAACGACGGTGGAGCCAACTGTCTGAATGTGCAAAAAGTGACGGCCACTTGGGAAAATTTAAATGCATGCATGGGACATAAATGAAATTCAGGCCAGTTTATGGAGGTGAGAGAAAACCACCTGTTTGAAACCGACTGAGAGCCGAGTTTCAAACTGGTGGTATTCTGCACAAAGTGAGCTAGCGGACTAAAAACCAGCAACAGACGCAACACGACAAGCTTGCTTGGCTACCAGCTAGGATACACATGGAATATACATCAAATCCAAAGGGGATAATCATGCAGACTAAAAGGATATACAATAGATATACACCAAATTTACATATATACACAGTGCAAAGCAAACATTTACAAGAAACTAAACAATGTACAGAATATTTACAACTTTCTACACCATCTACAGACTAGATTACATCTACACAGAGGGAGGACAACCCTCTAGCAGAGCCAACCCACCAACAGGCAGAAAACCAAAAAGAAACAAAAGACAAACAAACAAAAGCAAGGTAACACAAAACCAAACAACACTAGAAAGAAGGAAAGCCGAAGGGAGAGGAGGCACCAACCTAAAAATGTAGAAAGGAAAAGAAAGGAAGCCTTTGTGAAAGCTCTACAGTAGCTTCAACTATCAAATGATCACAACTCACCACCACAAACCACTCACAATCGCTCAAAAATGGTCAAAATGATTACCACTGGATTATCACTAAATTGCTGCAAATCACTCTGAAATCGCTCTAAAATTGCTTTGATTGCTTAAGTGTTTGATTGCAGTAAATGTGAAAATGACAGGTAACTTATATTTATACCCATGATAAAAAGAAAGTCACCTTTCCTTCTGCAAACTTCAGACAGACAAACCTCTGGACTCCGGGCCTTGGGATTCCATGTGACGATGCCACCTTAAGGGAAGAAGACATCGTGGCAAAGAATCCAGGAGTGTAGAATTTGGTTCCCAAGAAAGGATGACCAACTCTAGGACTAGGTTCCGGAGACACAAGAGACCAACAAAACAAAACAACACCACAGGAAAGAAAACCCCAGAGAAGGAAAACAAAGGAAAACAAAGGAAAAGACAAGGCAAGAGCCAAAAGCAGAAAGAAAAACAAAAAGGGGGACCCAACATTTTGCACACAAAATGTAGGGACGGGGATGCAAGGCATAACAAATGGTGACTATCTGGGACTAATGGCTTAGCACATTTAAGAACTATAGAACCTCTGGTTAGCAAAACTAGAACAAGTCATTACTTGCAGTATCTTACATGCAAAGAGTAACATGTCTGAGAAAATCTGGCCACGCGGGATCCAGTCCATGATCCTTTCATCAGTGGTAGAGTGTGTGCTTTAGAAAGAAATCAAGCCGATGACCTCTGGGAGTAGTAGAGAAGATGCACTAATTACATCAAACTACAAAGTCATCAGATTTGCTCGTTTCTCTCAGAGATCGGAGTTTTGTCTCGCCTTCCTTTTCTTGTTATTTTGTACATTCCTAGGTGAGAGAGTGATACTTCTTTCACCATCAAGCTTAAGCTTAGAAAATTTTAATGGTGGTACTTCTTTCACCCTTCCACTTATTTCATATGTTGAATGGGGGATAAAAATTCAGACCCAGAAAGAATCTTTTAGAAGTTTAGGCTTGGTTCAACCAACTAGTACAACTGATCTACCCTCGATGTGTTCGATTACTTGTTCCTTATTTTTATTTCACTGATTGCCTTACTTCCAGAGATAAACCCGATAAAGATTACTCAAAATATACCACCAAACTTGTAAAATAGCTCTGGAGACCAGACCGATTCCATCATGCTAACAATAGATTCTTAAGTTCACCATGCTACAGACATCATCTCGGAAACCAGAGTTTATGCGAAGCATTCCAATCCTCACAAGAGAGAACAAAACGCCAGGACCCGAAAAGAAAACAAGAAACAAAATGAAAACCACCAAGAAAAGGACTGCCCCAGAGGGAAGCCAGAAAGGCTATTTACAAGGCAAGGTACCTCCCAACAAGGCACCGGAGAGAAATATTTACAAGCCAGAAACTATACATAAAAATACAATTTTGGGTGAACTTACCTTACTCGAAATAATGTTTGAGAAACTATCCATTGATGGAAAATGGGACAGGTTCTCCAGTCATGGTGTTAAGGTGGTAAGTATTTTCCCCACAGATTTCTAAAATTAAATATGGCCCGAGCCAGAGCTCTTGGAACTTGGTGTGCTTGCCTTTCTTTTCTTGGGCCTTATCCCACAACAAGACCAAGTCTAAAATCTGAAAAGCCTTGTATTGGGCGCTGCGGTCAAACCATCGCTTTAACACTGCTTAATGATGTGAAAAATGTTCAAGGGATATGTCTCACTATTCTTCCATCCACACCAGATTTAGGAGCCGAACCTCCACGATGTTATCTTGGTTGTTGAATTCCTGTATAAACTACAAAACTGGGATCTGTAAGTTGATTGGGAACATAAGGTTTTGGTCATAAACCAGATGGAATGGGGATGTTCCCAGGGTGTCTTTGATTCAAATGTGATCCACCTAGAGGGTGAATTTCAACTTTTGGTGCCAATCCTAGGGATTCTGTTCTAGCAGGTGTTTGATCATTTTAAGTAAATTTTTGTTCGTAGATTCAGCAACATCGTTCCCCTAGGGGTAATAGTTGCTAGAAAAATTCAGAGTGATCTTTTGATTGTAGGTCCACTCAAGTAATTATGCTGAAGAAAATGCTAGACCATTGTTACATACCAAAGCAAAGGGAATTCCAAACCTTGTGACAATGTTTTCTTCTAGGAATTTGATAACCACGTCTGCCGTGTTATTCTTGCGAGGTATAGCTTCGGACCACCAGGTGTAGTAATCAGTGGCAGTTAGGATGTACCAGTGGTTGGTAGATGAGTTGGGGTTGATCTCCCTGATGAAGTCAAATAACCATTGGGTGAAGGGTCTAGCCTCAAAGACTGGTTGCAAAGGCATAGCCAGATTGCGCTCACGACGCACTGTGGTTTGGCAAGTGTGGCACCTCTGAATGTGAGTGTAAACATATTTAAATATACAGGGCCAATAATATCTAGCCTGAAGGATCTAATGGGCAATAGCATCAACTGAGCCATGCCCGGTTCTAAATTACCTATGAAATTTATCAATCATCTTCGCAGCTTGGTCTCTGTCAATGCACTGGAGGTACACTCCCTCGTAGTTCCTGTAGTAAAGCGTGGAGTTTTTGATCATAAAGTGAGCACTTTTTATCTATAGGGCGCAATGTTTATTGGGAGGTAACCCATCTAGGCATTGGTTGTTTAGTAGTAGGTACACCAAATTAGTATACCACGGGTCTTGAGTGATGGACTCCACCATGTAAGTTTGGCATTCTATGTCGGGAGTCTCTTCTGCCATCGCTTGACTCAGTCCTTGGCCTCAGACTATCTTCATGGGCTACATTTCTAAATCATATTCCTAGAGGATGGCTATCCATTTCTCCTGTCTTTCACCCAACTCACTCTACATCAACAGAGACTTCACGGCTTGGTTTGGGATGATAGAATGCACCTTGCTCTAGAGAATGTAATGCCGAAATTTCTTCACGATGTGAACAAGAGAAAAGGCCTACTTTTCTAGCGATGAATAATAGACTTTGGCGTTCTTGAAAGGGGAGATCATGAAAGCTATTGGTCATTCTTCCCCTTCAACCTTTTAAGTCAACACCACTGCGGCAAAATGCGGCAAAGCAAAGGAGTAAATATAAAATAGTAGGGAGTAGTCTGGACTAGCCAAGACAGGTGCTTCTGTTATTGTTTGTTTGATCCAGGCGAATGCCCACTTTGCTTCAGGACTCCACTCAATCTTGGTATTCTTTTTCATCATTTCATTGAGTGGTTTGACTATCTCAGCGAAACCAGTGATGAGCCGCCAGACAAAGTTAATCTTTACAAAGAAAGACTGCATCTCTTTCTTGCTGTCGGGCATCTATAAATTTAGTAGTGCTTCAACTCTCTCAGGGTCAATGGATATGCCTTTCTCAGAGACAATGTGCCCAAGAAACTTCCCTTCAGTGACCCAGAATATGCACTTCTTGGGGTTGAGGGATATTCCATACTGGTGACATCTCTCCCAAATTTGAGCGAGATGGGCGTAATGGTCATGCCTGTCCCGGGAAAAGATAGTCAAATCATCCATGTAGATGATTATGCACTGATTCACAAGGCCCTCGAATGCAATGTCCATGGCCTTTTGAAATGTGGCCCCTACGTTAATCAAACCAAAGGGCATCCTTCTGTATGCAAATGTTCCCCACTTGGTGGTAAACATTGTTTTCTCTCTATCTTCATACTTAACCATGACTTGGTTATACCCGGAGTACCCATCTAAGAATGACATCATTTGGGATCTATTTACTATCTACAACACCTCATCCAACAAGGGGAGAGGGTGATTTTCTTTCTTGGAGGCCTTATTCAAGTTTCAAAAATCCACGCAAAGGTGAATTTCACTGCTCTTCTTTCTCACAGCGACCAGATTGGCAACCCATGTAGTGTGCTAGATTGGAAAGATAATCTGGGTTGATAGCAATTTTTCCACCTCTTGACAAATTAGAGGCTCGATTAGTGGGTTAACCGGTCATTTCTTTTGCTAAAAAGGCTTAGCCTCAGGTTTAAGGGGAATAGTATGAGTCATAAAGGATGTGTCATATGTTTTTAAATCCTCATATCCCCAAGCAATTACATCTATGTAATCTTAGAGAACCACGAGGATCTTCTCCTTCTCCTTAGGGGAGTAGGAGGTGCCAATGTGTATCATCTTTTCTTCACCAGGCTGGCCAATGTTTATTTTTTCAAACTTTCCTCCCTCAGAGGAAGATGACATCTTTCCCCGGCCCTAAGGGTCTGAGTCAAAGATTCATTCAAGCACAACCATCCCCTTTGGGATGGTGTTAGTAAGTAGATCCATGATCCCATCGTCTTCGTCACCCTGTCTAGTATCATTATGGTCTCGCTCTTCCACTATCTGATTCTCAATGACTCCAACGTTGGCCATGAAGGCTAGGATATGCTGGTCGTCCTCAAAAACTTGAAAGTGGGTGACATTGTCTGGAATGGACAAGGTGGGGACCATCTCAACTGAAAATATCTAGAGTTGCGAGTCGGCCATGGGCTCAAGTGTGCTAGTAGAAACAACAAGGGCATTCGGCACATAATTTCGCCACCAGGGAATGAGATCAATGCCAAAGACATCAAAATCTTCAATAAGACTCCACGCCTGATTGCAGTATGTGGTCAACCTTTTGTCATGACATGTATATTGACTCCAGACCTGTTTGACAACCAACTCCAAATCACCCAGGGCTCGGAGGCAGGTGATCCCTTTCCTTAATTCAAATAAGATTCCAAGGACCAGAGCCTCATACTCTGTAACATTATTGGTGCAGTTTAACGACAGTCTGTAGGATGCGAGGAAGGATTTCCCTTGCGGGCTGATCAATTCTACCCCAGCCCCATAGCCTTGTTTGGATTGGGACCCATCTAACTTGAGGGTCCACAAATTATTACTTGTGTTCTGGAGCTAGGGAGAGGGGGTAGCCTTTGGATTGTTCTTGGGAGACTTGGGAGGATTTTCCTCCCAAACTGTTGGCATGCGGGTGGGGTTTACCTCTGGAGGGGTTTGAATCTAAGGTTCCTAGGGAAATGGCACCAAAGAGGTGTTTCTAGTTAGAATACTGGGTTCCTGAGGATCAACTGCATGTGCTTTTCTCCAGAAGGCATCGATGTGCTGGGTAGTGATGGAAAGGAAAGGTTCACATTCTAGCTCCGAATGTTTTTGATAGTGTACTCGGCACCAAGTGCTAGACAAGAGTGTAGTGGGGGTCACCGCGACACCTTGAGAGTCAACTTCAACTCTCAACTTTTCTTCTAGGTCCTGAGTTCTCTGCAGAACTATGGGATCCTCCCTAGGGGTGAAATCGAATGTCAGGATTTCAAAGGGTCAGTACACCTCGGGGGAAGTCTCAGAGAAGAAGACCTCACTAACCCTCCTGACCTCAGTAAGGGCTTGCTTCATCCAGGGTTCACTTTCAACCCAGATCTTTTTTGATTCTCCTTCCCAGGGGAGCCACAAGTGGGAGAAGTCGGTCGAGAAATATCTGTTCAAGAACTTAGACCAATTTTGACTTAATAACATCCCATAAGTCTCTGGGATGTCCACCACTTAGACGTCGATTATACTGGCTATCCTAGGGTCCTGGATAAGCTGTATCTAGACGTTCTTCAATTCCCCCACCATTTTCACAGCAGTCTTAACTAGCTGAATCACTGCACCATTAGATGGGGTGAGATGGAATTCAAGCTTTTGGCATATCGATAAGGGCATGATGTTTCTCGAAGCTCTAGAGTCTACTAAGTAGTTTTGTATGTTTTTACCTTGGATATTCAAGCCTAGTAGGAAGGGAGGATCCTCATTGTTTCTTTGGAAGACAGTCGCGTTGGTGTCCTCAAAAGAGACAGTCTTGGGCAGGCGACTAACAACTTCCAGGTTTCCCAAGAGCTTTAGAAGAGGCTTCTTCTACTCGGGACAATTTAGAAAAACCTCCATCAAGGTCATGGAGGTGGTGGTTTGTTCTAACGCCTTTGTAATGTCGAATCTTCCTCCCAGAAATTGATGACTTCTCTTGGCTAGGTCTTTAGCTTGGTTAGAGCTAGAACCTTTTAGAGGGGCGGGCCAGTCAATTGTGTTATCCCAGGGAGGAGTGTCCTTGGTAGGGGGTGTAGGCATGTAAGCTATTCCATTACCAGCCTGACTCCGGGTGGTGTATGGAGTCCACAGGTTGGTGAAGGCATTGGCCTCAAAAGGCAGGATAGATTCATCAAAGAATCTATGCAATTCAGACTTTTCTTCATCTTTCCCGAAAGTTCTGAAGAAGATGGTCTCACAAGTGAAGGAACTGTGGGTTGAATCTTGCACAGGAGGCTCTGGGGGAGTAGCATCATGTGATTGTTGTCTGTTTAGCTGGGAGATCATGATGACCTTCTCCAGCATGGCAGAGTTTACCTCATTATGGGAGCCTGTGTCATGCAATCTACACTAATTAGTCATGGGCTGGAAGTCTGCAACTGGTGTGAAATGTGATGGTCCAGCACCACTTTAGTTGGCATTTTGGTTTGGAGGAAGGCCTCTGGTGTTCGTATTATTGTTCCATTGTTGTTGGTTGGGCTAAGGCCCATTGTTGAAGTTTCTTCCCCCAACATTATTGTTTCATTGGCCAGAGAAGATATTCCCTTTCTGGGAATTAGAATTCTGGGGTACATAGGACCCTACCTTCAGTTGCCCCATGTCCATAGTTAGGGTAGACAACATTTTCTAGAGGGATTCAACCTCGGCAGTCAACTGAGTGTTTGCGTCACAATGTGACGGTTGTTATTATTGGTTTCTCAGGAAGGAAACAGTATTCGTCAGAGTCGAGGGCGACAATCCTTCAGCTGCAGACAACTGAAAGAAGGGCACTTTGGGTGGTTATGTCTGAGGTTGTTGTGCCTGCTACGATTGATTCTAAGGGAAGGCTTCTAGACCCGGTATTGCATGAGTCTTTTAGGGATAAACGTACTGGGCCTACTGGTCTATTGGCGGTGGCGTGGGATTCATTGCCATCGCGGGGGCACCCATTTCCAGATTGGGGTTATACCCCCTAGCGTACATTGTCCCCCTGGGGATCATGTTAAAGAGTGTGCCCTACCCAATCCCACCTGGGGATTTATTGAGACCACGGGATAATTCTAAGGCTAGGTTGTAAACCTTCGCCAAAGTATCTCAGTCGCCCGTGTCGGTTGTTCTCTAAAGGAGAGTGGCAAAGAAGGGGTCTATCGCATTAAGGTAAGTCTGTATGGTTAATTCCAGGGATGGAATGAAAGGGCCCGTGCACCACTTCAAGGTGTGCTAGAACTAATGGTTGAACACTGCAAGAGGCTCATTGGGTTCCTTTCTAATGGAGATGAACTGGCTATGGACCAAGTTGGGTCCACATGTATGCGAAAGGTTGCCAGAAAGGCATCTTCCATGTCCTGCCAACTGTTAATGGACTTGGCGGGAAGGTTAAGGTACTAGTTTAACTCACCTTGCCCTAAGGACATGGGAAACATTCGAGTCACAACATCTTCATGTTGGATCCGGTGTCAGTTCATGGCATCCTTGTATGCCTTTAAGTGCTCTCCTACGGTTTGTGAGCCTAAGTGCTCATATCATAGGAAAATCTTCTCTGGGTACGAGGGTAAGTTGTTGATTGCACCTAGAAAAGTTCTCATTGGGGACCCGATGTTACCAAAATATGTAGCCATTGGGAGAATTGGAGTTTGGGTAGTTTGAGTGGTGGTTCCCAGGATTGTCTGAGAAATTTGGGTATTCTGAGGTATACTAGATCCCCAGACAATAGTGGCTAGTGTGGTTTTCGGGGTCTGCTTCTTTCGAGCAGGAGGCTCAAGTTCAACAAACCTTCTGGGGTTTGCGGCTGACCTAAGGATTCTCTCAAATTTTGCTGGGGAGAAAGACCCAATCCCACTGAAGGCTTGAATCCTGAAACTATAGCTTGGAGAACCCTTGGGAGGTGTAAAATTAGAATCTCGAGAGGGGGATGAGTTCATGCCCTCCTTCTAGTGCCAGTTTCTTTTGATGGGATTTTGGTGACTGGGTCCGCAAATAGTCATAGGTTGTCACCAGGTACCGGGGTACCGGCCAACTCTGCCTGCAAAGGTTATCTGGGGAAGTTAGATTCCCCGAGCCCCCAAACACCCAGGTGTTGGGTCACGATAGTGCAGGACTCGGTTGGGAGATATGACTATTTTCGAGGGGGATAGCTACTTTCTTCAACTCATTCTCTCTGGAGATTTAGGAAGGTGAGGTTTCGCCAAGCATTCTACACTTAAAAAATAAACTGAAAAAGATCTTGCGGGGTTAGAAGTATTCCATCTACTTATAGTTATATTTAAACATCCCATACATCAATATTAATCTAATATACTATACTAAATACCGAAGATATACATGACCATCAGTCCATATTTGATCAATAGAAAGGGAAAGAAGGTCGTTGATCTACTTACAATATCAAAGCAGAAGACATGAAGAAAATTTAAACATAAAATACCATTAACTTGGAAGACTGGGTGCCAACAACATCATTGCAAGAACCATCTCTTCTTCATTAATATTTCTTCTAGCCAACACTGGTGCATGATACAATGGTGGCTCCAAGGGAGCATCTAACTACTGAATGCTTAAAGACCAAGGATTATTGATCTCTGCAATAGAAATGAAAATACTACTTCTCTATTACTATGGACTGTAAAATCATCAATTTCGCTGACCCTTGAAAAAGGGCCAGACTTACCATTTATAAACATTTTCATCTAACCCTAACCCTAACCCTATTTCACACTACATTGTATAATAGAATATATTATTTGGGGGCTGGTACTACCTGCGCCACCCTACAAAAGACCTTGAGATAGAATAGGCCTGACATGTCAGAAGAATAAGACAAGAAGGTAGAGTGGAGGAATCAGCCTCGAGAAGAGAGCCAAGAAAGAGAAGGAAGAAATCTGATCCCTAGGGATCGAAGCTACATGCCTCATAAATAGGAAATTTGGCACCCTGTCTCCAATGTGCCAGGTGTGTACCCAAAGTGGTGCCTCGAGAAGACCATTTGTCAAAAAATTGACTGTCGATCCGACGTTTCTCAATGTAGCCAACCACCTTCTGACAGTCTTTATTAACTGCTTCTGAAAGTGACTGGTCAGCCTCAGGGACCAGGACATGGATCACTCAAAAGAATACAAAATTTAGGATCTAGGACTCTGGGATCTTGGAACTTATGTTTCAAAAGAATAAAGAATATAAGATGTTTGGCTTTCCTCCGGCCTCCGGAGAAACTTTATTGTTTCTTGTTATCATTGAAAGTTTGGAGGAGGCAAGAGATTCCATCCTCATCAATCTCTTTGAGGCTGAACCACCGGTACTTAGCCACCTTAATATGTTCTCCTAGCTCTAGAACATTATTCTTGAATTCATTGGCCATTTTTTCCATATCATGGCCACTAAGGATCATGTGAGTCAATCTTTCCATTTGAGTCTCGTCCAGTCCCTCCGGGGATTGATATCTGGACTCCACTAATTCATCGAACTTACCCAAAATGTACTCCTCTAGACTGCATGTGTCAGTGCTAAATGGGTCAGCTCTGGAGACCTTTATGACAAATTCCTTGTACATATTTGAAGAATACTGAACCACGTTGATCTTGTCATGCAGAACCCCTACCAGTTTCTTGAGTACCTCTAATGTGAGGTCAAGTCTGGAGTGCTGGGTCCTCACAAAATTGAATGACTCTTCTCTTAGAATCCCAGACTTAGAGACCATCTCTTCCCCAAGGTTGAGGATCTCTTCTAGTTCTACCTTCCATGCCTCATAGTTTTCCATATCGCCCTCCTATATGTTGATAATAGTTTCTGCCTGATGCAGAACCTATCGAGCTGCATATAAATCTGGGAGGGTAGATACTAGGAAGATTCGAGTATTTCCTACCTATAGAGCGACCCACTCATCGACCACTTGGGCCTTCTTCTTCATTGTTCATAGGGAGTCTATGTCACTCTATGGTAATGGCACATCAGATGTGGAGGCCTCTAGAGGAATGACACTAATAGGCCTGTCCAGCTCAGTAAGCAATCCCATAAGGTTTATTGTCTTTTCCTTTTCTACTTTGAGCCTTTGGGCCTCCTTTTCATATCGGGCCTCAATGGCTATGGTCGCCTATTTTAATAGGTTCACTTCACCCTATTTTCCTCATTTTCCTAGTGATATCTCTATGATATCGTAATCTTTGGCCTCGGTAGTTGCCTCATCAGCGTCTGGGGGAGGTGTTACAACAACGGCAATTGTTTCTCCTCCTAGCTTGATTCAAAGAGTATGAACCGTCTAGGCTTTCTTGGCCTTTGGTGGGCCTTGGACCTGAGCCATTATTTCGACTAAGGAGAGGTGAGCTCTGGGGGTGGACGAAGCTTTTCTTTTCCTACTTTCAACCAACCACCGAGGCAGCAGGGGTGGCTTATTTGCCAAAGTCTATTCTTTTAGTTCTTCCCTTGTGTCCTGTTGTTGTTCCTCCTCAGTGGTGTGAGTCTCACCCACCCCTTTCTCCTTATCTTGGGCTTCATCAAGAACATTTCCCCCGGTGACATTTATTTTCTCTATCTTGTCCTCTGTATCTTTAGCTTCGTCTGGACCTTCATTGGCTGTCTCGGGGATTTCCTCCTCTTATTGTTCTCATTGTTCTTCGGCCTCTATTTCCAAGATTTCTTCTTCTTCTGGTATATCCTTTAGTAATGGGGGAGGTACCAGGCCAAGATTTAGCATTTGGACCATGATTATTACCTACCCAAAGGTAGCTCCGAGGAGTGGCACTTGAAACACGACTGTTGAGGTTATGGTTGCTCCTGTAGGTCTGGTTCCCTAAGTGGATGTCACTTGTTCACTCTACTTCTGCTGGTCTACCCCCATATCTTGTATCTTCGATACTTTGGAGGCGATCTCCTGCTCTATTTCCTTCTCTTCTTCCATTTTCTCTTCCTGCTCCTATGTAGGTTTTTGATCCTCAACTTCCTCTTGTGTTGGGACTTTAGCCTCCGTCTGCTCGATGTCCCCTTGTAGATTACCGAACTTGTCAGTTATGAAAAAATCATCAAACTCATCTTACAAAGGAGGGTTGTCTGGGACATTGGTAGGTTCTGGTTCCTTTTCTGGCTCTGGGGAGTCGAAAGACAGGATCTCAACTTGTGGAGTTTGGGGCATCCCCAACTCTGGCTCCTTCTTGGGCTTTGGGTCAAGCCTCCTCCTTCTCCTAGTAATCAAGGGGGGCCCCACATCTCTCATTGCTTCTTACTCTGCCAGATCCACCCCTGTTGCCTTAACCATCAAGGCTGCTAGTGAAGGGGAGGATGGAGGATGAATCAATCTGGCCATAAGCACCGGGGTAGCCAGCCGTGTGATTATCTTCTCCTTCATTTGTTGGGAGGCTGCTACCAATTGCCTTATTTTTTCTTTAATGGTAACTTCTTGCATAGTGGGAGTTGTCTCTACCCCTTTTCCTTTATCTACTCCTTGTGAGGAAGTACTAGCCCCTGAAGTTAACTTCGGTATCAGCAAGGCTTCTCAGCGGATGCTCCCAAGGCACACCTTCTTAAAGTAGAGGTGGTTGTGTTCCACTATATTATGAGTGAATTCTTCAATTGTGGGCCCCTCCTGTGCATCCCAGTTCACTGGTGGAAGGGCCAATTTATCGATCCCCTTTTCCTTGTACTGGGGATCTACCGTGGAACTGGTGTTTGAGAAATCTTCTGAGAATCTCTGGAGTTTTAATCTCTCCATCATTCCTGTATTCATTCTAACATAATGCTGCCCCCGAACTTCCACGTCATCCTGGTAATCTTCCCAGATGTCTTCTATATGATATTGGTGGGGCTCTAATGCCCAGGGAAGTGCTGCTGTGATCTTGCCATGTGGATCAAAGTGTTTCTGCGCTAAGTAAAATTCCACCAGGCTATTGCTCTTAAGCTCATTATCCACCTCTTTTGCGGTGGCCAAACTGCATGAATAATTCTCACAAGTGATTGGGAATAGAATATTTGTTACCTTCTTCAAGGTGAAGAAGGCATGTAGCTCCATCATTTGCCTGCAATATTCTAGGAGGATTATCTTGTCCCCGCAATGTTTGGGAAACAAGTAGGGCTTCCTAGAGAAGCCGGTCACCCTTATGTAAGTATGCTACTAAAATTTTATATAATAATATCTGTAACTCTGGACCAAATTTATCGCCTTTGTGGACAGACGGTATCCTGCATCCCGTGTGGGTGTGAGCAGGTGATAGTAAATGAAGGCATCGTTTACCCAGAAAAAACTGGGGATGCTGGCCTCCCATTGTATTTATGGGAAGTGGTCCCAAGGGGCCTTCTATCATGGGCCGATCCTAAGAATTCCCTCTATGATTAACCCATTGGTGTGGGGTCATTGTTGTGCCAGGGCCCAGAGAACATAAGAAGTCATGTAAAACTTCTTCTTTTTGGCCAATTGGAGGAACTGGGAGTCCACATGGTTGGAGATTATGGTAGCCCAGTCAAAATACTCCTTGCCCATGCTAATACCTAGCAAAAAGTAGTACATCCACCCAAAAAATTCTTTGGCATGGTGTTGTCTGAAGACCTGGCATAAGGCTATCATCCCCATTTGGATGCTTTCTTTAAATTTGGCCCTGGGGATTTCCAGCTTCATCCTCTTGGGATCCCTCTTTGGGGTCTTTAGCCAATGATTGTTCATGTATATACGGGCCACTT
>MU227446.1:2170110-2202016 GCA_018584345.1 Thuja plicata
GTATTAGGATTGAGGGACACCATGGGAGTAGGGTACCCTATTGGCTCCAGGGTTGTGAGCTTAATAGTCAAGATAGATGTGTTGTAGTGTGCTAAAAGTGTGAGAATAAGCTCTGGTGACTACACAAAGCATGGGAAACAAGCCACCTTGAGAATCCCAGAGTTTCCAATTTGAATGGCCAAAGGATCTCCAGCCTGTCGCTGAATGTACATAACTTTTACCAAGGCCTGCATTTCTGGTCATGTTCTGACACTGGTGTGAGTGATGAACTAGACTTTGGACTCAATCTTTGAGCCCATGATGACTCCATCCTTTACATACTTTAGGCTCATATGAAATTTATCTAGGGCCTTTTCCAACTTAGATCTAACTGCCGCCCTGGTACTTGCCATAGAAGGAAGTTCCAGACTTTCGGGTGGGGAGGATGCGGAAGCATCAGACATGTTTGCAAGCTTGTTGTTTCCAAAAACCTGCAAGGCTAGGCAACCATCATAATGCATAGATAAACAAATACTTCAGGGTCGATAGATCTTACCATCGCGGTGTTTTCTTCCCCTGATAATGTTAGTTTCATTCAAAAAAAACTCTGGAAAACAGACATTCATATTACCAACTTAGAAATTTAACTAATCACCTAGGTCCAGGTGTTTCTTCATACTTAGCAAAAAAAGGACACAGGATGGGTGATGGCAAGAGACCCGGAGCCCAAGGAAGTAAATATTGGTAGACATACAAAAAGTGAGCCGTCATACCCATGTGGGCGCCACGTGGGTGAGTAATAAATGGGAGTTATGGTAACGACGATAGAGCTAACTGTCTAAATGCATGAAAAGTGACGGCCACTTGGACAAATTTAAATGCATGCATGGGACATAAATGAAAGTTAGGCCAATTTACAGAGGAGAGAGAAAACCACCTGTTTGAAACCGGCGGTATTCTACATAGAGCAAGCTCGCAAACTAAAAACTAGCAACAGACGCAACACGGTGAGCTTGCTAGGCTACCAGGCAGGATACACACAGAATATACATCAAAGCCGAAGGGGATATACATGTAGACTAGAAGGATACACAATAGATATACACCAAATTTACATATATACATAGCGCAGAGCAAACATTTACAAGAAACCAAAAAATGTATAGAATATTTACAACTTTCTACACCATCTACAGGCTAGATTACATCTGCATAGAGGGTGGACAACCCTCTAGCAGAGCCGACCCACCAACAGGTGGCAAACCAAAAAGAAATGCAAGACAAACAAACAAAAGCAAGGTGACATCAAAACCAAACAACACCAGAAAGAAGGAGAGCCGAAGGGAGAGGAGGCACCAACCTAAAAATGTAGAAAGGAAAGGAAAGGAACCCTCCGCGAAAGCTCTGCAACAGCTTCAACTTCCAAATGATCACAACTCGCCACCACAAACTACTCACAATTGCTCAGAAATGCTTGAAATGATTAGCACTGGATTATTGCTAAATTGCTGCAAATCACTCTGAAATTTCTCTGATTTCTTAAGTGTTTGATCATGGTAAATGTGAAAGTGATAGGTAACTTATATTTATACCCGCAATAAAAAGCAAGTCACCTTTCCTTCTGCAAACTCCAGACAGATAGACCTCTGGACTCCGGGCCCGGGGATTCCATGCGACGATGCCACCTTAAGGGAAGAAGACATTGCGGCAAAGAATCCTGGAGTCCAGAATCCAGTTCCCAACAAAGGATGACCAACTCCAGTATCGGGTCCTGGAGACACGAGAGACCAACAAAATAAAACAACACCGAGGGGAAAGAAAACCCCAGAGAAGGAAAACAAAGGAAAACAAAGGAAAAGACAAGGCAAGAGCCAAAAGCCAAAAGCAAAACAAAAAGGGGGACCCAACATTTTGCACACAAAATGTAGGGACAGGGATGCAGGGCATAACAATATGGATCAATTTAGGTAAGATCCTCTCCTATGGTGACCTAGTAATTAGAGATTACAAAATGCCCCTAAAACATATATCAAAGAAAAACAGATAGTAGAGTATCTCTAAAACACTAACTAATGTAAACAAAGGAAATATTAACAAAAAAAGTCTTTCCTTCATAAAATATTTGCCTTTATAGTCGTAGAAGAGAATTATTAAGAAGTTATGGGGCATGCCATCCATCAACATGTATAAGTTGACAATGCAGTGTAGCGACACAAACTTGATTAGGAACATCTTGCAATGAATCCCACGTTTGAATTGAGGTGGGGAAGTGCCCAATAGAAACCAAAAGAATAGTTGACATGTTCTGATCACTAAGGATGTGTTGTATTTTGACATTGGCCACAAAGGATAACATTTTTTGGCTTTTGAGGATGACATCATGGATGGCCCACATAAGATTAAACATCCCTGTCAACATCATGATGACATTTAACACATATCACTCAATGATAATATTGTAGAATCCATGTTGGAAGGCCAACTCGATACCATGATGAGTCACAACCACCTCATCCATATGATCCATTTGGACCCCAAATTAATCAGGTAAGCCAGATTTAAATTGCCTTGTGCATCTCTAATAAGCCCACCCCATCTGCCTAACCTAGGTTCCCAAGAGAGGAACCATGAAAATTGAGTTTGACACATAAATAGTTTAATAGTTGAATTTGAAAGTTTTAAAATCATAATATAACTAAAAATCTTATGACACAACATAGATTTTTATGTGTACGTATATGGGTGAAAGTATAAATCTATGTCACACTTTAGGCTAACTTATTAGCACAAATGAATTTAAGTATTTCTAACTAAAAAATTATTTTGGTCAAACATATGGTCTAGCATATTCATTCTAGCTAAGTTAGATATGTGTCTCATTTTTTCTAATCGGAAGTGTCTATGGATTGCATATTTTAGACATCTTTGAGTCAAATTACCAAAAAATAAAATTATTTCAGAAAAGCGATGTTCAACAACTCCCACTCCTTTTATTGATTTTTTTTTTAAATATAAAAATACGGTTTTATAGATCTATAAGTGAACTTTTCTAAAAATATATCTTTTTAATATTTTAATTACTTTTAATAATTTATTTTTAATTTTTATTCAAAGAAGTCATTAGCACAAAATTATACAGTTGATTATCTTTTCATGAAAAAATAGTAAAATTTATTTAAAAAATTTGGAAAAAATATGATGCACTAGAGGAAAGAATCTATATCAAGAGGTTGTAATTTATTTCTATTTTGGATGAATAATTAAGCCAAAAGCTGACATCGAATTAAAAGAGATATATTTCAATACACATGAATTTTTAATTTTATATTTAAATATATATTTATAAAAGTAGTGAAAAGGTATATCCATGCACTAAAGTTTCGAGTTATCTATACACACAAAAAATAATAATCAAAAAATACTATATAAAGGTTGATGGAAGATGTAACTTCAATTTCAACATTTTATTAGCCACTAAATTTCAGATTTTATTTTATTAAAAACTATATTTCTATAATTTTTTACAAAAATTACAAACATAAAATACATAAGAAATTAAATATTTCATATTAGGAGTGATAGAAACGCTACAGTCTTCTTTGTCAAATCGGTGATGTCCTTGGACAACTTGCAGTAAGCTGAGGGATATATTATTTTGGCCATGGAAGGAATTCATAACTATTGAATTGCTCTTCATAAAAAAGAGCAAAAACTCTACGAGTTAATTTGATGGATACCCCTATCAAGCTAAGTTCTGATCTTGAGCAAATTGCATCGGATACTCCTATCACTTCTAATCAAATCATGGAAGTTTGCAATTTCAAGCACCCTCTTGTCATTCACGTGATGAGGAAAGTGCTAGGGTATAATTTTCTCAGCACCAATAATAGATATAGGGTTCTTTCGGACATCTACTCAGGATTCTTGGAAAGAATCATAGTTGTAGGCGCTTCTAAAACTCTAGTAGAAGAGCTTTGTGACCATTTATTTTTTAGGGAACTTCATTGTGGGCCTTCACAATGCTATTCTCAACCTAGATTCCAACCTAAAAAATCCACTACCATGGGACCTGGCCACAGTAATGACCGCGGGACAACCCTTTCCCGGCTTTGGGGTTGGCCCAAGAAGAAACATCTACGCTGGCCCACCCAGACTCCTCTTCATACTCTGGGGCTGGGAATGGGAGGACCACTAGCTGCGGTTGTCAATGATAAAGAGAGGGATTAATTTTCTCTCTAAATTCCTTGGTATTGAGGATGACCTAAATGTCCCTTTTGGTGACAATCTAGATTAAAGCTTAATATGGGTATATCAATATACGTACCAAGAGAAACTTGATGGCCTGGGAAGCTCAGATTCCTCAGATAATGAGGAGGATGAAGAAGATATGGAGGTAGACTTCAAGGAAGAGCATGATGAAGATGATGAGGAAAAAGAGGAGGATGAGGAAGAGATAGAAGATGAGGTTGCGATGGTTGAGGATGTGCTGGTGGAGGGTTCAACAGAGGAAGACCTAGAGGAAGGAAGTGGCTCTCCTATCATGGGAGAAAGCGTAGATTCAAACTTTGTAGCAAGCACAGAGAATGACTCCACATCGCCATTAGATTAAAGCCGTGAGATAAGTCGGATGGGGGCTTAATGTTCTTTTTTATTGTAAATTTTTTCAACTTATGCTCTGATAGAAGCCCAAACTTAATATTTTTTAGACTTTTTGTTGAGCCTAAGTGCTCTCTTTGGGTTCACAATCCCCTTGGTGGGATTGGGTTTTGAACAAGTTCTATACTTTATGTTGTTTTCTATTACTATTTTTAGTATTTTATATATAAATCTTTCGGCTTCGGCTCCTTATTAATAAAAAAAAACATTTCATTAATTTACATCATTTAAAAATTCTAAACATATATCCCACTTTATAGTCATTGAATTTAAAAATATGAATCAGGGTTGACCATTTCCTTTATAAAAGTGTGACACAACTTTGTGTTTTTACCCATATGTGTATGTGTATGTGTATGTGTGTGTGGATGTATATGTATATGTATATGCATAGGTATATACTATATGTATATGTGTATATATGTATACATGTATATATATATGTATATGTATATGTATGTATATATATATATGTGTATATGTATATGCATATGCATATTCATATGCATATGTACATGTATATGCATATTGATGCAAGAGAGCACCTCTTTCCTCCAACACCTTACTAAACTCAAATAAAACACCAAAAAATAAAATAGCTAAAATTTCCTCTGTATACTACTATCTTTTGTTCAACTTTTCTCATTCAACACACATATCTAGAACCACACACTCCTCACTATCCTTTTTTCCCTTACTGATTGATTCTATGAATGCTTGTCTACGACCTCTCAGTTTAATTCCCTCTCAAAAGAGAAAACCAATTTTTTTTGCATATTATTAATTCTTGAATCATGACCTTTGAATGACTGGCATTTGTGGTTTTTTTTTGTATGACCTTTTCAATAAATTAACTTTTGCAATGAAATCATAATTCTTTGATGTACTCCCATATGATTTGATGGAAGTTCTATAGCCATTTTTATGTTTCCAATTTGCATAGGTACGAAAGATGTTGTTAGATTTTAGGAAATTTGGCTTTACAACTAGCATTTGCTTGAAAATTTTTAAATCTTGATAAAAAATATCCCATTCTATGTATCAGTGGCACTCATTGCATTCCATGCTGCGACAATTTTGTTTTATTTTGAGGTACCCATTTTGGCATAGGATGGGAGGATTTTGGTGTGGAAACTAGTTTTACACTTGTCAAATTACATCTATTCATAGGTCTCTAAAGTCATTTCTTGAATCTAATTCAGTCTTCCATGCTATGTTCCCTTTGCATGATGTTTTCTCCTAGATTCTCATTCTTTCTAAATTGTTCCAACTTCCTCTACAAATTAAAGCATGTGTAGTTATACACATTGATGACTACGCACATAATCTTCATACTCTTCAATGGCCCCAAATACAAGAATGTGTTTGGGACCCTATATTATTTGATGCTTCTCTTATGCATTTGTTATAATTATGTGTAGAAGAAATAGTGGAATTAAAATAATTACAATGTTCATTCCTTGAACCAAAAATCCCATTTTAACACAACCCGACCAAAACAAACTGAAAAAAAATGGAAGGAAATAAACCAATATTTTTTTTGGGCTGGTGTTGATATCCTATCTGCCTAAGTGCTCCTGCACCAAACACATTGGGTAGAAAACAATTTATGACTAGGAAACACAAAATGGAATGGAGTAGTTAGACTACTCTTTCAGGTTGTTAACAACCTACAAAAAACTCCATCGTTGATGTAGACAAAGATAACTCCTCCCTCTACCTCTTCCAAAACATTGCAAGGACACTTGTTGTCCTCCTCCACCAAGTATTCATGAATTCCCTCTTCACCCACATAGATTCACTTCTGCCATAGACCGTCCTCCTCCAACAAAGGAACTCACCACTCTTTTCTACTTTTGTAGGGCTTGATCAATGAAAATTTGACCACCACCATTATGGTACCAAATCTCTCTAGCACCATCCTTTATCACTTCCACAAAAAAAACATGTCTCATCTTCATATAAATCCGAAAGTAGTCAAACTCTTTGTATCCACTAGCTTATAGAAATCAACCTTTTGATTACATAAAACAATATTTACCTCCACTACTATAACAACCTCTTCATCACCTCTTCCTACAACTACGAGATCTTCAAGTAATTCATCTTCTTTCTAATTCTCTTTACCCAAAACAATATCCTGTCCAAAACTTGTGTCATCTCCACCAACTTCTCAATCAATCTTTGTTGTGACCTCTTCCATTTGAACTTATTCCTCTTCTACTACCTCAATGTGGGAGGTATTTTCTTCTCTATTGTGGTCTCTACATTCAATCAACGTCTGAAAATCCTCCATGACCATGCTCGCATCTATTTTATCTTAAATTTTTTGGGTTACTCTCACTTCTCTCACCTTCTACTAGTTTTCTTCAATAGGATTCCCCACATCCCATAGCTCTCTTCCCAATAATTTTCTAAGAAAAAAATCATCATGGATAAAATCACGAGCCACTTAAACTTCCTCTTCTTAGAACTCATTTTTTCATCTACTTAAATCTTTCTCACACATTCAATCTCTTCTTTGAGGCTTCAATTACTCTACCAATCGTGAATTCCCACACTTGCAATGATGATTTTAGGCCCTCCACAACTACTTCACACTGTCAAGTGAAAAATTCTTCATGGTTGGCAATTTGTTCGCCCAACTTCATGCTTCACTTGTAGGTCCTTGAATAGGTTATCTAGTATTTTGTGTTCTACTTATGCACAACTAAAAATTTCATCCTTAGCTTTTGGTGAAGATTGTATTATGTTGAATGATCTATCCACACACTCAGTACCACTTTCTCTGCTACCATTTGATATAAGAAGGCACCTCTTCCCTCTAGCAACTTCCTACAAATAAAACACTAAAAAATAAAATAGATACACTCTATTTTTATGTTAACTTTTCAAGCAATACAAAATCATTCATTTATTGTACAAACATATTACAAGCATTAATGACCTTTCAATAGCCCCTTTTAGAACCACACCAATTAATTTTTTTCTTTACAAATTTTTAACAATTTCTCCACACTCCCACTAAAATTCCTTCTGTGTACTATGTGCCTCTCTTTTGTTCAAATTTGCTAATTCAATACAACCACACACTCCTCACTATCTTTCTTTTGTTTATTGACCAATCCTTGGCTTCTTTCCTAGCTAATTTTTTCCCACTCGATGGATTTCACTACTCCCTTTTAATAATCTTCTCAATGTACTTTTAGTCGATGGTTTTTCATTTGATGGATGCTTGTATGTGACCTTATAGTGTAATTCCCTCTCGATAGGGAAAACCAAATTTTTTTGCATTTTATTAATTCTCCAATTGTGACCTTTAGAGTGGTTGTCACTAGTGGTTTTATTTAGTATGGGATTTTCAATAAAGTAACTTTTGCAATGAAACTACAATTATTTGATGCACTTTCATAACCTTTGGTTGAATGTCTATAACTGATTCTAAGTTTCCATTTGGCATAGGCAGGAAATGTGTTGTCAGAGATTAGGAAATTTTGTTTTACACCTGTCATTTCCTTGAAAATTTCTAAAGCCTAACAAAAAAAACCCTATTCTATGCATTGGTGGCACTCATTGCACTTGCCACAAGGACATTTTCATTTTATTTTGAGGCATTCATTTTGGCACGGGATGGGAGAATGTTGGCGTGGATTGTGGAAACTAGCTTTGTAGAGTTTGTCAAATTACCTCCATTCATAAGTCTTCCATGGTGCCTTCCCTTCGCATGATGCTTCTCATTCTTTTTGAATTGTTCCAACTTCCTCTACAAATATAAATATGCATAGATTTACACATTGATGACTGTATGCATAATCTTTATGCTCTTCAACGGCTCCAAATTCAAAGAATATGTTTGAGTCTTCCCTTATGTGTTGCAGGAATTGCTTTTGTTTGTTTTGGTCGGCTTGTGTCAAGATTAGAGATTTGGCTCAAGGGTTGAACACCTTGAGTGTATACATACATAGTATGTATGTACAAACATACATATCCATTACAAGTCTTTTATATAAAAACATACATATCCATTACAAGTCCTTTATATCAATTTTAAATAATATGATCATTATGAGAAATTATCTTTAGATCATATTGGATAACAAAATTCTCTATGAAAAATCCTCTTATATAGGTAAATATCATGTTTGCATCTTCTACTTCTTGTAATACCATAGAGATAATTCCTTTACAAATACTTTCAGTTGAGGAAATGAAACAAATATTTTCCCATAAAAAGAAAGGACATTCCTTTTAATCTTGTTTTCATCAAGACTAATTATTTTATTATCCTTTGTATATTTCAAGCATGTATTTTTTTTAATCATTAAATCTAACTTCTCTTACTAGTTATTGCCATGAAAATCAATACTTCTCTCACAGATATATTTTCTTTCACTCCAAACATTGTTTTTCTTAAACAAGATTATAACTCTTCCTACAATAATCTTTGAAGGTCAAGAAATTTATTTAGCCAGTTTGCAATTGATTTGGTTTTTCCAAGAAAGGAGAAGTTTTGAATGGTCATAATTTTTTAACATTTTATGCAAATTTCATTTTCATAACTTGAATGTTAATTAAATCAACTTTTTATTTAACACCAGGTAAATCTGATTTGGAGAAGATGAAGCAATGTCATATTATTCATTTTTTTATTAGAGGGGATATTTACAATTTTGAAATTGGACCCAATGCTACTGAAGCTACCAAACTTTATTCAGAAATCAAATACACAACCATGGATTCATATATGGAGTGCTATGTTTGAGTACTTTTATAGTTTTGGATATAATTGATTTTTCTTAAATAGTAGCTTGAACTATTTCATACTCAATAAGGGTGTATGCATAAATCATACACAACATATGTTCTTTTATAGAATTTTTTCCAAATAGGTTATTTTTGATAAAATTTTGTATACTAATTATCAACAATATTTTTAATAGTAATGTCTATGGGCCCTTGGTTTACTGGTGAAGTTGAATGATTTTGAATGAGCCCACTAGGGATCAAGTCTTGTTGAGTGCAAAGGCTCTGACATCATCAGGGATGAGGCCGAGATTGTGCCCCGAGTGGGTTTTGGCATAATGGATACCCCTCAATCCTTGGCTCTTAGCCGAAGAGGTTCTAAATCTCCAACAAAAATAAAATATATATTTTTAATAGTAATAATAATTGCCTTAAAATCATTTGGTCAAGGTTGTTGATGAAATATTCAAGAGTTATAACTATTTAATCATTTTGTAGTGTTGTAGCTTTCACATGGATGTGATAAGATTTTGGTTGAATGTTTTAGATATAATTTATAGTAACTTAATTTAAAAGAAAATCTTGTTTTATTTACATGCTTTATATGCAATTTATTTTTGAAGATGTTAGTTTCATCAATAGATACTTTTATACTATAAGCATTAAATGAATACATAATGGTCTAAGTTCTTTTATCATGATAAAAACTATAAATTAGAGATGTGAACTAAAGGGTCAAACAAATACTAAGAGGCAACAAAATCACCCTATAAAAACCTTGAACAAAAACCCCATGGAGGTGAACAAAAAAAAGTAGGTAAGATGCCAACTATGGTGCCTCCCAAGTTGCATTCTATTCTAGGTCATTTTGACCCGAGATACACTATGGTTATGTTGTTGTGTTTATCTGCATAGTGAGATGCATTCGATGATAGTACATTATTTTGGTTGCCAGTATCTTTGTTGTGATAAATGGTTAGATTATGTTGATGTTTATATTTTGATCATATTTGCATGATGATGTTATTGATGTGACATGATTCCTTATGATGATATCTGGTGTATTTTGTATTCGAGAAACAATGGATTATTATTTTTATGATGATGGTTATATTTAATTTCCTAGTTTAATGTTCCTATATGATGATGGATATATTATTGATGTTTCCCCTTTTATATGCTCTTATGGTCGTAAATGATTATTTTAATGTTGTATATTTAAATAAAATGTTTAATTTAAATGCAATGTTTATTTAAATGATATGTACATTGAGGAGTAGAAAATGGGATGAATAGTGTTGCAACACTCTTTATGTCTGATCGCATCATTAGAGTATCAGTGTTCCATTAGATATATTTATTATTATATTGTGTGCTTTGGCTATTTATATTTGTGACAAATTGCACTTGATGTTTTCTTTTTTCAGTGAACAAGTACCATGCACATTCTACCTGAGTTGCAAGATTTGAGTTTGTCTATATCTCCGATAGTGGCATAGGAGATAGTATCACCGACCTTTCATATTTCAGCCAATATCATTCCTTTCTGGACAATGTGTCTGTAATTAATATATTATTCCCTTTGGTATGTTTTGGTAAATCTAGATTTCATATGCATGTTGTGTTAGACCCATGAGTGTGTCTATGCATTAAGAGTTCCACAGTTGTCGTGGATGATCTAGAATTAAAATATTGATTTATATTATTTTAGTATTTATTTTTATTTTGTTGGCTAATTTATCGTAGTCGAATTCCATTTAATTGGAATTAATTTTTTTATTCCTATGGGATTTCCAGGAATTCTTTAGTTGGCTTTAATTTATTTAAGTGAGTTTTATAAATTCTCTTTTAGGCAAAGTGACTTTATATTGAGGAAAAAGAGTTATTTCCTTATTCTTGTTTTGAGGAAATTAGGTTTTTGCTCCAAATTTGCATTAGATAAAAAAAAAAAATTCTTGGTGTGCTTGATTCATGCATCAAATCTATTTTGGTTAGCATCTTATTGGATCCATGTCGTGATTCCTCAACCTCTTGTGAAGTCCTTCATGTATTCATGGTGAATTTATTGTCTTCTCCCATTTCTAAGTTTTCTTTAATTGGTGGGAGGTAGGGTATCCAACCATTTTCTATTTACTCTGTATTTTTGAATGAAATAGGTTGCATTAATTGAGTGGATTTGAAGAATCAACATTTCCCCATGATCTTTCTCAATTTCATCACCCAGTTGGGTTTATTTGAGCAAACGTGTGTTTGCATTTTGAGAATTTGGGGTTTTAGAAGTATTATGCTGTCTAATTTTCCATGAGTGCCCGGATTTGGAATTTTATTGTAGAAATGTGATTTTGGGTTCCTAAGGGAAAATGGGTTTTAATTTCAAGACATTTTTTATGTTTTAGTTTTGGGTTTGTGTGTCATCTAGAACTTGTATGCCTTCATGTTAGCATGATTGTTCTATTGGAGGTTTTAGTACTCCAAATTTCTAATAGGATTGTGGAAATGGATTGGCTTTAGGAAATTATAGGTAATTGATGTCGCCATTTGAATCTACACATTTTATGTTAATATGTCATTTTCCACACTTTGTCAAATTTTTCCAGAATTTAAATATTTTTTTGCTTTTGAATATTGCGAGTCTTCCTTTTGTTCTAATGAGATGTGTGATGGGTTACATGGGAATCTGCACTCTTAGGAAAGTGGTGGATTGAGAAAATTTTTATTTGGCTTTATTGTTGTGTTTACTCAGCTTGTATGCCTTGAGTGTTTGGAGTGAGTTTGTCCTCCAATGATTACATTTTTTTATTGTTGATGCTCATGTATTTATCATCCTTGGTGTAGACCAGCTAAGTGATGCATCTTGTGTTTGGACCTCGGTGTAGACCAATTGGACAATACTTGGGTCATACCATCCTCAGTATAGACCAAGCAAACAAAGGTCCTATTCCCCATCTTTGGTGTAGGCCAAGTGGACAAAGTTATTTCTTATGTCCTCTGCATAGACAAAGTGGACAATATTACTTTTTGGTCTCTATCTTGTCATGTCAAGCCATAGGAATATGTATGTTGAGTAGGCATGGGGAGTAGCTCCTTATGTGGACCCCAACCTAGAAGTGGTGTAATGCCCCAACAGGGAACCGAAGAGAGATTAACCTAGAACATGATACTAAGTTTGATGAACAATTTTTTTTCTAAAGTTTACACAATAAGACATACATTAATACGGAAGCAAATATCATTTAGTCACATAAACATACACAACATAGATTATAAGACTCAAGGGTTCCATGACATTGAATTACATAAAAGTAAAACTCAACTAAACAACATAACCAAAAGATTCCATTTAAATAGATGCAACAAATACCACTTACAAATAATAATTACAGTTCTCATGGATAATCGTGAAACCTACATAAACTCACATCCACTTCACATGTCGTAGGGTATGTAGTAATCACTCTAACAATAAAATATAATATCCAAATTAGGTATCACATGTGATACACTAATACAAGATTATAATATAATGAATGATAAGTATATAACCACCAATGAATAATCATAAAGAGCTCAACTGCATAAGAACCATCAAGCACTGGAACAAGGACATCGACTCTCAAATGGTAAAGAATCACTACCACCCGTCCATGTGGAACTACAAAAGTCCACCCCACCGTGCTGAGGAGATAACAATAGACCCCACTCGGATATCAAAAACTAAAGAAGAAAGCAACCGATAAGCAAGGGTATCCTACTAGCTCTCTAACTCTAGGTGTACTACACATACTGAAAGGTTAGACTCACTAATCCAAAGGAAACTAACACACGTAGGAAATCTAGACCGTGTATAGGTAGGTGTCATCATGTATGTCTAACCCTTAAGTTTTGTCGTAGTAATACCAATGGATCCCGACACTCAAGTGACCATACATAGTATCAATGACATCTCAAAAAGACAAAGTCACTAACTATGCTAGACACACACCCCTCAAGGCAGAAAGCATCATCTCATCCTCCATCTTAGCCTATAATAGCGCTCAAGCATGGGTGAGGAAAACACATCTTGTTAATTCATTTTAATTCATCTTGTTTTCACTTGTTAAGATTACTTACAATAAGCGATCCTAGTAGCCACTTGAAGGCCCCAAAAATTATTGCAAGTCACCCCCTACTACACAACTAGGTAACCTACCCTAGGCTTGCAGATCCTACATAGATCTAGCATAGGTTCAAAACTAGGTATACCCAATCTAGTTCCGCACACATAACAGGAATGATCACAATGGATATACACACTCTCAGATAACATAATCAATATGGTTCAAATGGTGAGTTTAGGGTAATAATACCAAGCACACACACCACTTTATAAAATCATAAATACAATTCACCACCCTAGCCTCTGTATTCATCCTAGGGCACTCTAAATCCTAGATACCCATAACATAGAAAATAATCACTCATGGAAACAACCTCAGTCACATCATGCAGAAATGAACGTAACACAATGTACATCTAAATCCAATAATAATGTAAACAGTAGCAATTATAAATCAATAATAATATAAAACACTAAGGTTCAATAGTTTATTAAACTAACCAAATAAATTGATTCTACAATTCATCTCTAATAGTTTAAAAACTGATAAAAAAACATCATGAGCATATTATTTAATCAATTAAAACCCTCATTATATTAATCTTAAATAAAAAATAAATGTAATGTTTGCTAAAATAAGTAATTAACTAATAAAACTTAGTTTTAAAAGTTATTAACTAACTAGTCCATTATAAAATTTAAACTAATTTAAAAATTAATTTAAATTTACTAACTTTATTAACAACAATAAAAACTAAATAAAACTATTTCAAATAAATTAATTTTGAATAGAAATAAAATTAAAAACCATTTTTAAATAAATGAATTTTTGAATAGTAATAAAATTAAAACAATTTTTAAACAAGTTAATTTTTATTTAATAATAAAAACTATTTAAAACAATTAAAATTTATTTTAAAAAAAACAAAATAAATTAAAACAAACTACTTGAAGTAGGCGGGCCTACATGCCCCCCCTCTCCTCATAATCTACGACATGTTAGCCGTAGGCAGACCGGGTCTACTATAGGCAGCCCGACTGCTGAGGTAGTCTGACCTGCCCTAGGGGCCTGTCGTAGGTAGTTCGTATGATAGTTCGAGTGCCGAAGGTAGTGCCAATTGTCGTGACTAGACTGCCACGGGGGTTGGTGGGGTGGAGCCCACCACCCCCAACCACTTTAAATTTTTTTTAATATTTATTTTTTTTAAACATTTTCATTTCATTTTAATATAAAACAATTATTATTATTATTATTTTAAATAAATCCGAAATATGGAGAAATGTGCCCATAATAAACATGTTTTTTTTTTCTTTCTTTCTCTAATGACTTCTTGTATTTTTCTGGAAACAAATATTTTTTTTACTGGTGAATAAATTTCTTCTCTATATTTTTCCAAAGAGTTGTTTTTTTTTATCTAATTTAATTTTTTTCAAGGCAAGTTTTCTAAAGACCATTTATTTATTTTCCCACTATAGTTTCTACTATAGCCCTATTTGATTTTTCCAATTTTAAGGTCTTCCACACAGTATTTTTCCACCAAATTTTAACAGCATAACCCTACTATGTCGAGTAATGATTTTTCTTAAAAATAATAGATCTAGGGTTTTAAAAACACCCAATTTGACAAAAATACCAAATAACTCCTAATAAAGGAAATGAAATTTATCAAGCACAAAAGAAAACATATTTTCAACAAGAAATGAAATTAACAAAGGGTTTTCAAACCCTACTTCAAATTTAACACAAATTTGATAATGAAGCCCTTTGAGAAATGAAGAATTTCGAATCCCTCCAAACTCGAATCTGACATTAGATCTGAAACCACAAAGCCTCAAGAGCCAGGATCTCCTCAATTCTTCCAAGCCTCCCACAATAATAATATCACAAAATAGAAAAAACACAAAAATGTTCAACACAAAATTTCTCCTCCAAAATCCTTCTCCTTCTTCCCAAAAACCTGTTATGATCAAACGAGAAGAGAACTCCCCTAAAGAGATTCAACTTCCACCTTTCATGCAATCCAAAAATAGACACTCCACTAAACCTAGTTAACTCAACCTCCAAAATTGAAAGAAAATTATAATTATTAATTAAAAATATCCTTTAATTGTGCAACTCAACTTTGACTCTTTAAAACAATTTGCATTTTGAATTCAAACTTTAATATTCAATAATTACAATGCACAAGTAATTAATTAAATAATATATTAAATAGATAAAATATTTAAAGCACAATTTCATCCATGCAATTAAATATTTAATTATTTAATAAAGTATAAAATCTACAATAACTCTAATTTCAAATTAAATATTTAATTAAATCCAAATATTCAATATTTGAATCTTTAATTAATTTTCTCAATTAAACATAGGTATTTAATTAATTTCAATTAATTAAATACCCTATATTTAATAATTAATTCCAACAATTATCAATTCAATAAATAACCTAATAATTCACACAATATCAACACACTCAACTGAAATCAATTGAAATAACCTCAAACACACAAAAGGATGGGATCCACAAATTTATGTCAACTTGACGAATCTGGGTAGGGTAGACAAACTGATACTCATCCAATTTTAGGATAATTAGGCTTAGGGTAGGGTTTTGGGTCTGTCTATTAACTCCCTTCTTTACCATTGAGATTAATATATGGGCACGCTCACTCCTGCCGATTCAGGGAAGACGATGCCCTGTACTTGCAAACTTGATAGCACAAGAACAAGCATGTACATCCAATATAATATCACAAACAATGATAGGGATCGGTCAAATGTGTGGATCTCGCAATACAAGTAACTATGTCTATGTCCTCTACCACAACAAACATGTCAAAAAGTACATCAACACATATGATAACCATACACATGCAAGTATGAGGTAAGTACATCATAATTCTAAAATCAACATATAATGTCATATCATGATAATATCATCATTTATCTACGCATCACATGATAAGCATATAAACATCATGATCCAAAATCACCAACCACTGAAATAATGAAAGCTCACATGAAATGTAGCCTAAAAGAATCTGGTAAATCAACTGAAATAATAGCCTAAAAGAGTATGACATCAGAAACTGAAAACAAACTATGGGTGGGTATCACATTCACCCCCTAGGATTAGGCTTACTCTTGGAAGCCTATAAAAAAATAGGGATATAAATCCTGTAATCTCACCACGTCCTCTCGAGTTGCTGACGACTCATCATTTGGGTCCCATTGGACCCTTACCCGCTCGATGGTGTGACCCATGAGGGTCAAACCCCGCTGCTAAAGTATACGAATTGGCTCCAAAGCCAGATGCCCATCCTCTACCTATAAAGCATTCCAATCAAGAACATACAATATATCTAGAATATAGCATCTAAGAACATAAACATGGAAAACATAATGAACTCGAGATAGGATAGGCGGCAAAGCAAGACCATGATAAACTGGTCCTATCCTCTCTAAGATTTCAAATGACCCAACAAAACAAGGTGCCAACTTTGAACCCTTTCCATAATGAATCAGACTCTTCCATGGGCACACTCTCAAGAATACTCTATCTCCAACTGCAAACTGTATATCCACCCTATGAGCATATGCATACTTCTTCTATTTATCTTGTGCAGTAACCAAATGCTTAGGAATGCGCACTACCTACTACTCCATGTCTCGAATAATCTCTAGAGAAAGAAGAATACAGTCCTCCAATCTATCCCAACTCAAAGGTGTATGACAAGGATGGACGTACAAAGCATAGAAAGGTGACATGCCAATGGAGCTGTGATATCCATTATTATATGCAAACTTGACTAGATACAAATAGTCCTCCCAATGACTCTGTCTATCCATGACATACATCCTCAACATATCCCCAAGCACCTGATTAACCTACTTTATTTGTCCATCAATCTTAGGATGGTACACCGAACTAAAATTTAGCTGGGTACCAAGATCATGCTGCAATGAGGTCTAAAATGTAGAGGTGAACACAGGATCTCGATCCGAGATAATCCTATGAGGAATGCCATGTAGTCTCACAATATCCTGCATGAATACTCTGGCTACTAAAGCCACTATATAAGATGATCTCATAGGAGAGAATTGTTCCATCTTGGTCAATGGATCAATAGTCACCATGATAGAATCATTTATACAAGGATTCAAAGGCAAACCAACAATGAAATCCATCGAAATGATATCCCACTTCCAAGATGGAATGAGATTTGGCTGTAAAAGTCCTACTGGATGCTAATGTTCTGCCTTAACCCTCTGACACTCTAGGCATCTAGACACAAAATAAATAATGTCACACTTCATACCAGACCAATGGTAGAGTTGTCAAAGGTCTACGTGCATCTTCTTGACACCAGGATGCGCCATATAAGGTACATGATGAGCCTCATATAATACTAAGGTACACAGATCGTCTAATGGTGGTACATAGATCTGGCTTGTGTGAGGCAATAAACCATCTAACTTCATAACAAATCCTAAAAATCTACCCTCCAAAGGTCTCCCTGACTCAATCTCTAACTTCACCTCCTGATACAAAGTATCTCTAGGAAGTGCTTGGAGAATCCTACTCCACAAATCCATACTAACAGTCAGTGAAGAAATAGCCTGTCGTTTATGACTCAAAGCATTAGCTACCACATTCTCCTTTCCTTGAATACATTTAATCTCAAATTCTTACACACAAAGGAACTCCATCCACATTATCTATCTAGCATTCAGATTAGGCTGAGTAAAGATGTACTATAGACTGTGATGATCACTGTGAAGTTCAAACCGATATCCCAATAATAAATGTCTCCATCAGAACAATGCATGTACAACTGTGGCTAACTCAAGATCATGTAGCGTAGTTCAACTCATGATCCTTGAGTTTGTGAGACTCATACAAAATCACCCATCTATCCTGCATAAGGACTGCTCCAATCCCCTCCAATGAAGAATCAACACAAACCACAAAATCACCCACTGGATCAGGTACCGGTAGGATAGGTGCACTATTCAAACACCTATTGAGGTTCTGAAAGGCCTCCTTACACTTCTCCGTCCAAACAAATTTCTTCCCTTTCTGCTGAAGAGAAGTGATAGGATGTGCAACTCTAGAGAAGTTCTTAACAAACCTGCGGTAGTATCCAGCTAGACCCATGAAGCTACAAACCATAGAAACATTAGTGGGTGTTGGTCACTCCATAATTTCCTAAATATTTGAAGGATATACTGAGATACCTTCTCTAGAAATCACATGTCCTAGATACTGAACCTCTGATCGAAAGAAATCACACTTTTTTGAATTGGCATACAACTTATTATCTCTCAGGCACTGCAATACCTATCAAAGATGTCCTTCATGCTCTTCTATAGATTTAGAATATATCAATATGTCATCCAAGAAGAAAAGCACAAAGTGATCTAGATACTTATGAAAGACTCCATTCATTAAGCACATGAATACTGATGGAGCATTCGTCAAACCAAAAAGAACCACTATAAACTCATAGTGTCCATAACGAGTGTGGAATGTAGTCTTATAGATATCTACATACTAGATACACAACTGATGGTACCCTGATTTAAGATCAACCTTAGAGAACACCTTGGCTCCCTTAATTTGATCAAAAAGGTCATCTATACGTGGCAACAGATACCTTTTCTTAATTTTTACCTTGCTCAACTATTTATAGTCAATGCACAAGCATAATGATATAACCTTCTTAACAAAGAGGACATGTGCTCCCCAAGGAGAAACACTAGGGACAATGCTTCCATTTTCCAACAACTCTTCCAACTGAAACTTCAACTCACTCAATTCATGAGTAGTCATCTGATAAGGAGCTCTAGAAATAGGTTTTTCTCCTGGAACAAGCTCAATGTGAAAGTCTATGTCATGCATTGGTGGCATACCTGAAATCTCACTAGAAAAGACATGTATGAACTCCTACAAAATAGGATGATCAAGGGTCTTGACTTCACTCTCCACTTCATCTAACTCATTCATACTTACCGCAAACACTTGGCAACCCTTTCGAAAACTATGCTTAAGTTGCATAGTGGAAATCCTACAAAAAGATATGGGACATGGAATCCCCACAATATGACAATCCTTACCTACATCATCCTTGCATTGGATGGTATTCCATCTAAAATCAATGTTATCCTCATGAGCTCCCAACCAATACATTCCCAATACAACCCCATATGATCCCTAAGGAATCACTCGAAGATCAAATGAGGTAATGAATTTACCTAAACTCAGCTCACACTTACTGACCAAAGAATCTATGGCTACTTTAGCCCCTGAAGCTAACTCCACTTGCCATCCTACATCCTGCTTTGCAGCCACTAACCCACATCACTCAACTAAGAAAGGAGATATAAATGAATCTATAGCTCCTGAATCAAATAAGATAGAGATAGAAATACCTTGTATGGCACCCAAAGTCACTACTATAGTACCCTAATGCTCTACCTGATGGTGATCCAAAGCCACAAACACTCTATGAGAGCATCGTGTATCCCCCACTATAGGCTCTAAAGCTGTCAACCTCTATGTTGAAGACTGAGGTGCTCATTGAGGATAATTAACTAAAATATGGCCAAAATGACCACAAGTAAAGCATCTTGTCCCTCTTTTATTGCCTCTCCCAGTGGAGGGCGCACTAGACTAATGAAAGCTACCTCTTCTGGCACTAGGTTGTGCAGTCTATGCCAAACAACTGGACTAATTACACCTGAAGCACTGTCCATTTCAAAATCCCTTACCGCTCTGGGTAGGAGTCTTCTACTACTGCTGCTAATTCTGATTCTAATTTTGATTAACTTTATAGAAGTTAGGTGGCTTCTTGAAGTTCCCAGCACCCTGTGACTGGTTACCTTTGTACCTTGATCTTGATGCACCACCTAACTAAGCACCATGTCGACCTCCATGTCCTAAGGCCAAATTAGCCTCTACAAGAGTGACCTTAATAATCACCACCCTTAGGGTCGTAGGCTCAAAGAGATTAACTTCCCCAACTATGTGGGAATTAATCCCTCTAACAAAATGTTGTATCATCAAGGCTGAATCCTGTCCGTAGCCTGCATATTGTTTGAGCTGAAAAAATTAACACTCATACTCCTCGATTGTCTGGGTCAACTGCCTTAGATAGTGGAACTCATTAGCTCACTTCTATCTCCAATCATTCAAGAGGAAGGGCTCTTGAAAGTGCACAAGAAATAGCTCCCAAGTCACTATGTCCATCTGAAGCCCCAACTTCTCCTCTTGAGTCTTTCACCATACAACTACAAAATGAGAAAGTTGCATCCCAACATACGTCGATTTTGTATTGCTACTAAAGGGATGCATGGCAAAGCTCCTCTCCAAGGATATAATTTATGTCTCAGCCTCAGATCCATTGGCCTTCCCATCAAAGGGATTAGGGTGTCCTCTCATCAGGTCCCTCATGTGGTTTGCCGCCACAACATTAGGGTCCACTGTAATTGTCCTCCTTGGAGGACTCATAGACCTCACCCTCTCCCTTTCATCTCTATGAGAGTGATGGGATGCATCTTGATCTACTCTGACCTGCTCAACAAGACTTCAAAATCGTCTACAGTAACTATCTGGTGCCAAATTCCTCAAACTCATCCTCGCATTCCTCAGTCTCCCCATCTCTATATTGTTTCTGACCACTATCCTATCTAATACTTTTGGAGGGGCTATGCTAACTACCTTTCCCATGATTACCAGAATGACCTCTAGTAGCTCTAGTTTCAGGCATGATTCCTGAAACAACCAGAGATTCATACACTACTCACAACATAGCTCGAAATAAAAACTAAGGATAGGAATAATCATAAAGCAATAAATATGAAAACAATAATGTTGTATGTCTATGTTTTAGTCTCAAGTTCCAGTTATACAAAACCTAATGGGCATACAATTCCCAGAGTTCCCAGTGTAGAAACTAGGGCTCTAATACCAAGTGTAACGCCCCACCAGGGAACCCAAGAGATATTAACCTAGAACATGATTCTAAGTTTGATGAACAATTTTTTTTCCTAAAGTTTACGTAATAAGACATACATTAATGTGGAAGAAAATACCATTTACTCACATAAACATACACAACATAGATTACAAGACTCAAGGGTTCCATGACGTTGGATTACGTAAAAGTAAACCTCAACTAAACAACATAACCAACAGATTCCATTTAAATAGAAGAAAAAAATACCACTTACAAATAATAATTACAATCCTCATGGATAACCATGAAACCTAAATAAACTCGCATCCACTGCACATGTCACAGGATATATACAGTAATCACTCTAACAATAAAATACAATATCTAGATTAGGTATCACATGCGATACACTAATACAAGATTACAATATAATGAATGATAAGTACATAACCACCAATGAAGAATCATAAAGAACTCAACTCCATAAGAACCATCAAGCACTAGAACAAGGATGTCAACTCTCAAATGGTAAAGAATCACTACCACCCATCCATGTGGAGCTACAAAAGTCCACCCCACCGTGCTGAGGAGAGAAAAACTAACCCCACTCAGATATCCAAAACCAAAGAAGGAAGTAACCGCTAAGCAAGGGGATCCTTATAGCTCTCTAAATCTAGGTGTACTATACATACTGAAAGGTAAGACTCACTAATCCAGAGAAAACTGACACACCAGAAATCTAGACTCTGTATAGGTAGGTGTCATCATGTCCATCTAACCCTTAAGTTTTTTCCTAGTAATCCAAATGGATCCCAACACTCAAGTGACCAGACATAGTATCAATGACCTCTCAAATAGACAAAGTCACTAACTATGCCAAAAACACACCCCTCAAGATGGAAAGCATCATCTCATCCTCCATCTTAGCCTATAATAGCACTCAAGCATGGATGCGGAAAACACATCTTGTTAATTCATTTTAAGATCTCTCAATTACACATTAAGTTTTTACTTGTTAAGATTACTTAAAATAAGCGATCCTAGTAACCACTTGTGGGCCCCAATACTTATTGTAAGCCACCCCCTACTACACAACTAGATAACCTACCCTAGGCTCACATATCCTACCTAGATCTAGCATAGGTTCAAAACCAAGTATACCCAATCTATATCCCCACACATAACAGGAACGATCACAATAGATATACACACTCTCAGATAACATAATCAATATGGTTCAAATGGTCAGTTTAGGGTAATAATACAAAGCACACATTCCACATCATAACATCATAAGTACAATTCACCCCCTAGCCCCTGTATTCATCCTAGGGCACTCTAAATCCCAGATACCCATAGCATAGAAAATAATCACTCATGGAAAGAACCTTGGTCACATCATGCATAAATGAACGTAACACAATGTACATCTAAATCCAACAATAATGTAAACAGTACCAATTATAAATCAAGAATAGTATAAAACACTAAGGTTCAATAGTTTATTAAACTAACCAAATAGATTGATTCTACGACTCATCTCTAATAGTTTAAAAATTGATTAATATCATGAGCATATTATTTAATCAATTAAACCCCTCATATATATATTATTCTTAAATATAAAAAAATGTAATGTTTACTAAATTAATTAATTAACTAATAAAACTTAGTTTTAAAAGTTATTATCTAACTAGTCCATTATAAAATTTAAACTAATTTAAAAATTAATTTAAATTTACTAACTTTATTAACAACAATAAAAACTAAATAAAAGTATTTCAAATAAATTAATTTTGAATAGTAATTAAACTAAAAACCATTTTTAAATAAATCAATTTTTGAATTTAGTAATAAAATTAAAACTATTTTTAAATAAGTTAATTTTTATATAATAATAAAAAACTATTTAAAACAATTAAAATTTATATAAAAAAAATAAAAAATTAAAACAAACTGCTTGGGGAGGCGAGCCCTACACGCCCCCCTCTCCTCATAATCTACGACACGGTAGTCGTAGGCAAACTGGGTCTGTCGTAGGGAGTCCGACTGCTTTACGACAGTCCAACTGCTGAGGGCAGTGCTGACTGCCGAGGCTAGACTGCCACGGGGGTTGGTATGGTGGAGCCCATCTCCCCCAACCACTTTAATTTTTTTTAATATTTATTTTTTTAAAAAATATTTATGTTTCGTTTTAATAAAAAAAAAATTGTTTATTTAAAAAAAAAAGAATCTGAAATACAGAGAAACGTGCCCATAATAAACATGTTTATTTTTTCTTTCTTTCGCTCATGACTTTTTGTCTTTTTCTAGAAACTAATATTTTTTTTACTGGTGAATAAATTTCTTCTCTGTATTTTCCCAGAGAGTTGTTTTTTTTTTTATCTAATTTTATTTTTTTCAAGGTAGGTTTTCTAAAGACCATTTATTTATTTTCCCACTATAGTTTCTACTATAGCCCTATTTGATTTTTCTAATTTTAAGGTCTTCCACAAGGTATTTTTTAACCAAATTTTAACAGCATAACTGTACTATGGCAAGTAATGTTTTTTCCTAAAAATAATAGATCTAGGGTTTTAAAAACACCCAATTTGACAAAAAAAACCAAATAACTCCTAATAAAGGAAATGAAATTTATCAAGCACAAAGGAAAATAAATTTTTAACAAGAAATGAAATTAATAAAGGGTTTTCAAACCCTACCTCAAATTTAACACAAATTTGATAATGAAGCCCTTTGAGAAATGAAGAATCTCGAAGCTCTCCAAACTCGAATATGATAGTAGATCTGGAACCACGAAGCCTCAATAGCCAGGATCTTCTCAATTCTTCCAAGCCTCCCACAACAACAATATCACAAAATAGCAAAAACACAAAAATGCTCAACACAAAATTTCTTCTCCAAAATCCTTCTCCTTCTTGCAAAAAACCTGTTATGATCTAATGAGAAAAGAGCTCCCTAACGAGATTCAACTTTCACCTTTCATGCAAGCCCAAAATAGACAATCCACTAAACCTAATTAACTCAACCTCCAAAATTGGAAGGAAATCATAATTATTAATTAAAAATATCCTTTAATTGTGCAACTCAACTTTGACTTTTTAAAACAACTTTCATTTTGAATTCAAACTCTAATTTTCAATAATTACAATGCACAAATAATTAATTAAATAATATATTAAATAGATTAAATATTTAAAGCACAATTTTATCCATGTAATTAAATATTTAATTATTTAATAAAACATAAAAGCTACAATAACTCTAATTTCAAATTAAATATTTAATTAAATCCAAATATTCAATATTTGAATCTTTAATTAATTTTCTCAATTAAACATAGGTATTTAATTAATTTCAATTAATTAAATACCCTCTATTTAATAATTAATTCCAACAATTATCAATTCAATAAATAACCTAATAATTCACACAATATCAACACACTCAACTGAAATCAATTGAAATAACCTCAAACACACACAAGGATGGGATCCACAAATTTATGTCAACTTGATGAATTTGGACAGGGTAGACAAACTGATACTCATCCAATCTTAGGATAATTAGGATTAGGGTAGGGTTTTGGGTCTGTCTGTTAACTCCCCTCTTTACCATTGAGATGAATATATGGGCACGCTCACTCATATCGATTCAGGGAAGATGATGACCTATACCTGCAAACTTGACAACACAAGAGCAAGCATGTACATCCAATATAATATCGCAAACAATGATAAGGATCGATCGAATGTGTGGATCTCGCAATGCAAGTAACTACATCTTCATCCTCTACCACAACAAACACATCAACAAGTACATCAACACATATGCTAACCATACACATACAAGTATGGGGTAAGTACATCATAATTCTAAAATCAACATATAATATCACATCATGATAATATCATCATCTATCTACGCATCACATGATAAACATATAAATATTATTGTTAGATTAGGTGAAATCCTAATCTCCCAAGAACACCTACATGCATAACCCTGTCACATAGAAGAAGCAAAAGAACAGAAAGAGAGAAACAACTATGGAGGCCAAAAGATAAGAGGCATCATGTGCACATTCAAAAGAACAATCTACTATAATGAACAATATCTCATTTATAAAATACAAAGAGGTGATTCCTTAAAAATGAATCACAAAACCCTAAAAGGGAAACCCTAAGGTTGGCTTAAGCAACTAGAGTGAATAGGTGAGTTAGTAATTAGATCAAAATGATTTAATTAATAACCCAAAAGGCCTATTACTCTAACACCCCCCCTTAAGATAAGCTTAGGGAGAAGCTAAAACCTAGGAGACTACTGCAGAAAGCAAAAAAGATGGGTCCCAGCAACAAAGGCCTGATCAGGTACCCAAGTACAAGAAATCTCTGGAAAGTGGGGAAATAGAGAAAACCCAGTGGGAAAAATGCTACCCCAAAAGGAGATAAACTAGATGAAGGAAACAAAACCTCTAATCTAGGGAATTTTTGAAAGAAAGGAACAAGAAAGAGCATGTACAACATCTCCAAAGCATGAAGCCACAAACACTGTTAGAAGAAATTGCTAGAACCCCCACTGAAATAGTGCATGACCAGGTAGAGAAGACAAAGTCTGAAGAGCTGATCAATCAAAGAGGTGACCTCCAAAAGTAGGAATGAATGAGTGTATATATAGTAGATGATCCATCTCACTGAAATGTATAGGTGCCTAGCCACTACATCCACCTAGTACATAGGAACAAAAATTGAATACGTAGATCACTCAACTAAACCAAGGAAGCAATAGAACCAACAGGTGAACCCCCCATAATGCTAAATAGGGAGAGGTGTGATAGGAAAACTAAAATGCAATGCCAGAAACAACTGCAAGAAGAAGAATCAGGAACACCCATAGTGCAGAAGAAGGTACAGGTATAGGATAAAGGGCATTGTCATAGTAGAATAAATGATCTTCTAAACACACATCATGGGGCAAATATCATGGAAGGTACATGCACTTGACAAAGGTGGATGAGCCCATAAGACAAAATATCATAATCCCCCATGGAACTTTATAACCTAGTGCAAGTACAAACAAACACAAGGTGCTCGAAATCGTAGATATACAAAAGTAGGCACTTTATCTTAGTGCATTTACAGAAAAAGGAATGCTACAAAAGAGAAGTATATAATGCTCAGAAAGTCCAAAAGAAGAGTGAGCCAGAATAATAGAAGTAGAGATCTCAGGACCTGTAGAACCCAAGTAATCCACCAGAGTGCAAAAGTGTAAAACTCAGAGGAGAAAGAACCTAGAGTAGAATCTGGATAAAAGACCCCTGCCACTGAAAACTCACTCAACAAAATTTCTAATGATATTTGGTTTGCCAAAAAAAGAGTCTGGATGAGCAAGATATGGCTCCTAGAAGGCAAAAACAAACATTGGACTTTGACAGAAAAAAATAATATCAAAATAGAAAAACCAAAAAAACTAACCTCCACCATCAAAATAGCTCGGAAAGAGCTTTCTGATGATATAAAGAAGTCGGGAAAAGGCCTCTGTTTGCTCCAGATAGAGAAAAAACACCATCAGAGGGACAAAAAAGGCTCCAAAATTTTTTTTAGCCCCTGGGGCTTAAAAATTATGTGCCCCAGGGTGTATGGCACATAGGGGGCTGAAGGGAAGAGCCCTTGGTCACCAACATGACTGCCACTGGGTTAAAGAGGAGCCCGTGGGGCTAAAATCTTGCTGGGAAGCACTATAAGGCGGTGGAGCCGGGTGATAGAGGACCTGGACTGGCGGAGCCAGGCCAGTGGTGCTGGGCTAACGGGGGCTAGGCGGTGGTGAAGCAGGGCCGGCGGCTGGCAGTCAGTGGTGCTGGCTGGGGTGGAGCAGTGGCACTTTAAACATTAATGTTGGCTGCATTTTTTTTAATGCAAAAAAACCTTTAAAAAATGATTTTTTTAAAAAAAATTCTCAGTTTCCGTGCCCGTACAGCCCTGGAAACTAATTTTTGTTTTTCCTCAGAGCCAACGTTGTCTAAAATGGACAAATTTTATATGGATTCTAAGGTTTTTGGGTGCTCTGAGCTCAATGGTGATGTCTGTTTGAGCCCAAAGTGACCAGAAACAAAGCCCACCTCTAGATCCACATAAAAAACTCTAAAAACTTAAAAACCTCCTACTTCTGAAACACTTCAACAAAACACGAACAGAGAGTTTCAAGATGGTTCTGATACCATGTTAGATTAGGTGAAATCCTAATCTCCCAAGAACACCTACATGCATAACCCTGTCACATGGAAGAAGCAAAAGAATAGAAAGAGAGAAACAACTATGGAGGCCAAAAGATAAGAGGCATCATATGCACATTCAAAAGAACAATCTGCTATAATGAACAATATCTCAATTATAAAATACAAAGAGGTGATTCCTTAAAAAGGAATCATGAAACCCTAAAAGAGAAACCCTAAGGTTGGCTTAAGAAACTAGAGTGAATAGGTAAGTTAGTAATTAGATCAAAATGATTTAATTAATAACCCAAAAGGCCTATTACTCTAACAATCATCATCTAAAATCACCAACCACTAAAATAATGAAAGCTCACATGAAATGTAGCCTAAAAGAATTTGGAAAATCAACTGAAATAATAGCCTAAAAGAGTACGACATCAAGAATTGAAAGCAAACTATGGGTGGGTATCACATCCATCCCACTAGGATTAGGCTTACTCCTGGAAACCTATAAACAAATAGGGATATAAATCCTGTAATATCAATGTATCCTCCCAAGTCGTTGATGACCCATCATTTGGGTCCCATTGGACCCTTACTTGCTCGATGGTGCAATCCCTGAGGGTCAAACCCCACTGATGAAATATACAAATTGGCTCCAAAGCCAGCTGCCGTCCTCTACCTGTAAAGAATTCCAATCAAGAACATGTAATATATCTAGAATATAGCCTCTAAGAACACAAACATGGAAAAAATCATGAACGCGAGATAGGCTAGGTGGAAAAGTGAGATGGTAAGCAACTGGTCCTATCCTCTCTAGGATCTCAAATGGCCCAACAAAACATGGTGCCAACTTTGAACCCTTTCCATAACGGATCAGATTATTCTGTGGGTGCACTCTCAAGAATACTCTATCTCCAACTACAAACTATTTATCCACCCTGTGAGCTTCTGCATACTTCTTATGTCTATCTTATGTAGTGACCAAATTCTCATGAATACACACTACCTGTTGCACCATGTCTCAAAGCATCTCTGGACCAAGAAGAATATGGTCCTCCAATCTATCTCAACTCAAAGGTGTACAAAAAGGTAGGCCATATAAAGCATGGGAAGGTGACACTCCAATGGAGCTGTGATATCCATTATTATATGAAAACTTAACTACATACAAATAGCCCTCCCAATGAGTCCGTCTATCCATGACATATATCTTCAACATATCCTCAAGCACCTGGTTAACCTACTTTGTCTTTCCATCTGTCTCAGGATGGTACACCAAACTAAAATTCAGCTGGGCACCAAGAACATGCTACAATGAGGTCCAAAATGTAGAGGTGAACATAGGATCTCGATCTAAGATAATCCTGCAAGGAATTCCATGTAGTCTCACAATATCCTGTATGAAGGCTCTCGCTACTGAAGCCGCTGTATAAGATGATCTCATAGGAGAGAAATGTTCCACCTTGGTCAACCGATCAACATTCACCATGATAGCATCATGTGTACAAGGAGTCAAAGGCAAACCAACAATGAAATCCATCGAAATGATAACCCACTTCAAAGATGGAATGAGATTTGGCTGTAAAAGCCCTGCTGGATGCTGATGTTCTGCCTTAACCCTTTGACACTCTAGGCATCTAGCCACAAAATTAGAAATGTCACACTTCATACCAGATCAATGGTAGATATTTTGAAGGTCTACGTGCATCTTCTTAACACCAGGATGTGTCGTATAAGGTACATAATGATCCTCGAATAATACTAATGTACACAGATCATCTAATGGTGGTACATAGATCTGGCTTGTGTGATGCATTATACCATTTGACTCCATAATAAATCCTAAAAATTTACCCTGCAAAGGTCTCCTAGAATCAATCTTTGACTTCACCTCCTAATACAAAGTATCTCTAGGAAGCGCTTGGAGAATCCTACTCCGCAAATCCACACTAAGATTCAATGCTGAAATAGCTTCTTGCTTATGACTCAAAGCATCAGCTACCACAATCTCCTTTCTGTAAATTTACTTAATCTCAAAGTCATACTCACAAAGAAACTCCATCCACCTTCTCTATCTAGCATTCAGATTAGGCTGAGTAAAGATGTACTGTAGACTGTGATGATCACTGTGAAACTCAAAATGATGTCCCAATAATAAATATCTCCATCAGACCAATGCATGTACGATTGCGGCTAACTCAAGATCATGTGTAGGTTAGTTCAACTCATGATCCTTGAGTTTTCAAGGCTCATACTCAATCACCCATCCATCCTGCATAAGGATTGTTCCAATCCCCTCCAATGAAGCATCAGCATAAACTACAAAATCACCCACTAGATCAGGGACTGCTAGGATAGGTGCACTAGTCAAACACCCCTTGAGGTTCTAAAATGCCTCCTCACACTTCTCCATCCAAAAAAATTCTTCCCTTTCCGCTGAAGAGAAGTGATAAGATGTGCAACTCTAGAGAAGTTCTTAACAAACCTGTGGTAGTATCTAGCTAGACCCATGAAGCTACGAACCTCAGACACATTAGTGGGTGCTGGACACTCCACAATTGTCTGAATCTTTGATGGATCTACTGAGATACCTTATCTAGAAATCACATGTCCTAGATACTGAACCTTGAACTGAAAGAAATCACACTTTGCCAAATTGGCATACAACTGATTATCTCTCAGGCACTGCAATACCTGTCGAAGATATCCTTCATGCTCTTCTATGGATTTAGAATATATCAATATGTCATCCAAGAAGACAAGAAAAAATTTATCTAGATACTTACGAAAGACTCCATTCATCAAGCACATGAATACTGATGGAGCATTTGTCAAACCAAAAGGAACCACTGTAAAATCATAGTGTCCATAGTGAGTGTGGAATGTAGTCTTATAGATATCTGTAGCCTACATACGCAACTGATGGTACTCTGATTTAAGATCAATCTTAGAGAACACCTTGGCTCCCTTAATTTGATAAAAAAGGTTATCTATATGTGGCAGTGGATACCTATTCTTGATCATTACCTTGTTCAACTATCTATAGTTAATGAACAAGCGTAACAATCCATCCTTCTTATTAACGAAGAGGAAAGGTGCTCCCCAAAGAGAAACACTAGGGTGAATGCTTCCCTTTGCCAAAAAATCTTCCAACTACAGCTTCAACTCACTCAATTCATGAGTATTCATCTGATAAGGATTTCTAGAAATAGGTTCTTCTCCTAGAACAAGCTCAATGTGAAAGTCTATGTCACACCTTAGTGGAATACCTGGAATCTCACTAGGATAGACATCTATAAAATCCTACAAAATAGGATGATCAAGGGTCTTGAGTTCACTATCCACTTCATCTAACTCAGTCATACTTACCAAAAAAACTTGGCAACCCGTTCAAAAACTCTACTTAATTTGTATAGAGGAAACCATACACAGAGATATGGGATGTGGAATACCCACAATCTAACAATCCTTACCCACATCATCCTTGCATTGGATGGTCTTCCATCTACAATCAATGTTAGCCCCATGAGCTCCCTGTAGGTGCACTTTCAGTACACAATTTTTAAACTTTTTAAGTTGACCCCCATGGAAGATTCCCCTAGTGTGTTCCAGATTTTTCCTCCTAAGGATGTTTATATGAAGATAAATGGTTTCAAAGTTTCAGGCTATAGATGCAAGGTCATGTTCAAGATGAAGAGATTTCCACAGAGATGATCAAGTGAGTAAATAGTTTAATGGAAATTCAAATTTCTCCTCTAGATATAGAGAAGGAAATGGCATGGATGTTTAAGAGATATAAGGGGATGCTTCGGGTCTGGCAGGTAAGAAGATGACGCTTAAATTTCTCATCTTTCTAATGACAAAATCGGAATGAAATGGCATGAGATGTGAATTGCAAGGAAGCAGAAAATGGGAATTTCACTGCGCTCTTCGCACTCAAAGTGTAGATTTCCGCCAAACATCTTGAACACTCAAAAGAAAAAATCTCGATGGTGTAGAAACTAAATGGTTTACTAAAGACTATTGACAGTGGAAAATAAGATGAAAATGGTTGTCCGTATGAAGGAATTGTTTTGGTAAAAAATGTCCTCCCATGGTCATTTTGCGTCGAGGAGAAGGCAATTTGCCATTTTTTGCCTGAGGATAGAAAGAGCAAAATCTCGATTCACAATGGAGATATATGGGTGTCTAGTATCAAGATCGATCTGTCAAAGCAATTTATGAATCAATTTACATCAAAATTGTCGCCATTACAA
>MU227446.1:2205368-2221947 GCA_018584345.1 Thuja plicata
ATTGGTTATTGTATTTGCATTTTGAGATTAAATGTTAGGATTTCTGTAATGATTTTAGCAGACAAGTTGTGAGTTCATAATAGTCTGAGTATTATTATTTAAATGTTTATAATAAAGGGGAGTTTTAGATCAAATCTGATAATTTGAGAATTAATTTCTCTGTTTGTATTCAATCTGGGAATTGTTGCACTTTCATTGTAAACATCGTCTTGAATCTTGGAGTTAAATGGGGAATGGGTTGCGAATCTGAGTATTTCATCCATTCACTTTGCAGAAATAAGAATGTTTGATCTTCATTTCATTTCAGTTTCATTTACTTTGCATTTTTAGCATTCATTTTGCATTTCCAATGCCGGAGAGTCATAAGATGTGTGGATTTCTAGGATTGGCTAGGTTTAGAGCTGGATTTATTGCCTGAGTTAGTCTTGTCTTGGGCTGGCTTGGTTTTCCTCTTCCGTTCTCAGGTTAAGAACGTACCCAATCAGTTTAGGAAAAAGTAAATTCATTTAATTTCATTTGATAAGGGAGCTGTACCTTTCAATTTAGAGGAAATCTATCAACCTGATGATAGATTATCCAACTGTTGGTATCTGATCGTTCTTTCAGATTTGAGCATTTGAGAGTTAGATTGGGAAATAACAATCTGTTTACCAACACTCCCAACCAATCCATTCCCAATAAAACCCCATATGATCCCAATGGAATCACACAAAGATCAACTCAAGTAATGAATTTACCTAAATTCAGCTTGCACTTATTGACCAAAGAATCTGTGGCTAATTTAGCCCCTAAAGCTAACTCCACTTTCCATCCTACATCCTGCTTTGCAGCCACTAGCCCAATCGCTCAACCAAGAAAGGAGATATAAATGAATCTGTAGCTCTAGAGTCAAATAAGACTAAGATAGAAATACCTTGTATGGCATCTAAAGTCTTTACCACAGTACCATGATGCTCTTCCTAAGTGTGATCCAAAGCCGCAAACACTCTATGAGAGAATCTTGTTTCCCCCAATATAGGCTCTAAAGTTGCTGACCTCTATGTTGAATAGTGAGGTGCTTGCTGAGGAAAATTAACTACAATATGGTTAAACTGACCACAAGTGAAGCATCCCATCCCTCTGCTATTAACTCTCCCAGTGGAGGGTGCACTTGACTGCTGAAAGCTACATCTGCTGGCACTAGGCTTTGCACTCTATGTTGGACGACTATATTGGTTACGCCTAAAGTGTTTTCCATTATGAAATATCTTACCACTCTGAGTAGAAGGAGGAACCTTCTACTACTCCTGATTCTGATTCTAATTCTAATTACCTTTATAGAAGTTAGGTGGCTTCTTGAAGTTCCTAGTACCCTTTTACTAGTTACCTATGTACCTTGATCCTGATGCACCACCTAACTGAGCACCATGCCGACCTCTATGTCTTAAGGCCAAATTAGCCTCTGCAAGAGTGGCCTTAATAAACACCACCCTTAGGGTGAATTTTGTACCTTTTGGACCTCCCTAAAATTTTGAACCAATTTGTACCTTTTGAACCACTTTGAATCTTGTTCAAAGTGGTTCAAACTAGTTCGACATTTTGAAACAGTTCGTGCAAAGCAAGTGGTAGAGCCCAGATGACATGCACGATGATAATTGCTAAAACTTATTGAAGTTGACAGCGAGGTGGGTTTTTCACATGACCATTGATGACGTCACTCATAAAGGGTTGTTTTGAAAATATTTTTTGAGGTAATCATGAAAAGACACCGCTTGTACAAATAATTAAATGTGAAGGTAAGCGAACAGGAACGTGAGGCCAGGTGAAGAAATCTAAGGAAGGTATTTGTGTGGGAAAGAAATAATTGTTAAGGGAATGAAAGGTGAAAAGAAATCCATTTATGGAAAATTACATTGATCTATCTTCTCATGTGGTGATTTCGGTCAAGACAATCTTCTCGTAATCTTTCTCTCATAATTTATCCATCAAAATTGATATTTTAAAAAGTGCTCACATTCTGCATGGTAAAATCATTCTTGTTTTAAGTGTAAGCTATGAAGGGCACTAAGAAGATGATTTTGGTGTTTTAGTAAGAGTGGTTTAATACAGAGTTAAGGTAATTTTTGATAAACCTCCTTATGTAGTTTTCAATTCTCAAACAATTTCTCTGCAAACTTGGTCCTGGCATGTGGTTGTGAATATGAAATTTTCTCTTCATTTCTTTGGAAATAGTGTCAGTTTTAATTGCAGGGGTTCCTTATTGATTGATATAGATTTAAAAGGGGTCAATGTAGAGGCAATATGTACTAAATTACATGAAAATGTGGAGAAAGAGCATGTAACTGAAATCCTAGATAGTTGTTTAGTACAAGCTGCAACTTTTTGTCAAGCTGCTATAACTCCTGAGTTGAAGCTCAATACTTTACCATCATTATCCCTAATACATTGGGCTTTAGTATCATAGTGATTTATGCATGATTTCTATTTTTAAAAGACCTAATGAACCTTCACCATTATGATATCTAGTAATTAGAAGCAATACTTTACCATCATTATCCCTAATATATCAAGCTTTAATATCATAGTGATTTGATGCATGATGTATGTTTTCAAAATACCTAGTGAAACTTTTGATGATTTTACTCCCACTCAGTCATATGCTAAGTTTAGAGAGACCCCTAATAAAAACCACTCGTGTATTTCTCGCAATTGGACAGAGACATTTTATAAAGGTGGGTCTTAGCTTCCCAAGGGTTTGAGTAAAAATCATATGAAATCCCATGTCAATGACTTAGTAGTCATGTTTCATAGAGTCAGAGGTTCACCCAAGGATTTCTTATTTGAATAATAGATGTATCATTTTATTGACATCATTTTGGTAGGAAAATAGTACTTAGATTGGGCTGAGATCATAGCTAGTTCCATGAGAGAGCAACTAAAGTTAACACAGACTATTAAGATATATTTCTTTATGTCTTCCTCCCTTACATATTGTTTGGCCTGTACCCAAGATCTCTCATCTATACCTCATGAACCCTGGGATCAGAACATCTTGATATATGACTATTGTCCCCTACTGAGAGAAATCAAGTTTTGACAGACTACAAGAAGGTTAATGATGTCTTCTTCGATAAACTATGTTTCGAACTAGCTAGGATGAAAGAACAAAGGTTTTCACCTAAGGCCTTGTAGTTGGCTCAAGTTTATGGTACTGTATTTATTCAATTTCCTAGGTTCACCTACCTTAGGGTAGGTGGTTTTGATGAAGAACCCCTGAAATTACCTAGGTTTTCCCTTGACATCTTTGTATTATCTAAGATTTGTCGACAAATTGTAGTGGTAATCAAGAAATATCTTCCTAAAGATAAATGGAATAGTTTTTTTCCTCTTTAACTTGGAAGGCTCTCATGTAAGAGTCTGGAGGATTCTATAAATATTGGAGTATATTTGTGTGGGGTATGATTTCAAATTATACCATGAGAGAAAGGATTTTGATAATAAGGGATTTGTTAGGAAAGTCTTGGAGATGGAGGCTCATTTTATACCTTTATCTCACCTGGAAGATTATTGGGAAGATTATTTAAATGAAAGGGAAGTTCAAAAGAAAGATAATTCTAGGTTTTTTTTGACACAAATCATCGCATATCATTTGAAATTATAAATTAAAGGATTCTACAAAGATTGTTCAGGGATTTTTGAACCCAAGTACTTGAAACAACCACAAGTGCCCTTACCTTCCATCAATTGGTTTGAACCAAAATAATATGATATCATATTGAGAACCAATCGTATCATTGAACTCAAAAAAATATGGCTTCAACATAAAGAAGGGATTGACGCACCTCGCATTCAATCTAAAGATTCAACTCTAGAAGTTCCTTCCTCCCCTGATGCTGATATTATCTTTTCTATTGATTCTACAGGTGGTAAAAGGAGTTCAAAGACTTTGATTTATAAACTACTTGAGGTTAGCCTATTGTAAAAAGGACAAGGTCCAAGATTGGGCTCACAAAGAAGGATAAAATGGCCTCAAAGAGACTAGCTCAAGTAAATCTTTATGTTGAAAAAGAACATGGCACAGGTCTAATGGATAATGAATCACATGTACGGTCAATTTTTGAAAACATCTCATAGGTCATGGATACCTTGAGTACACCAACAAAGGATATGGAGAAGACTCAATTACCTCCATCAATACCTGATTGGATGACAAGTTTAGTAAATAAGAAAAGGAGCCTTGTACCAGTTTCCCTACTTGTTAAAGATATGGTGAACAAATATTCTTCCAAAACTCCAAAGACCAAAAGAATGAAAAGTATTGATCGACTAATTACATATGCTCAATCAGGGGAAGTTACAGCTGAGATTTCCATGTATAAGCCCAAAGGCAGTTCTACAGACCTAAGCATTGAAGATTTTAAAGTTACAAAAATTGTCTTAGGCATATTGAAGCGAGAAACTAAGGAAAATTGGTTAGAGCAGGCTTCTCAGTATATGCTTGCTCAGTCATAAAAGGATGCCAAAGAGAAAGAGAGTTGAAATAGATAATCAATAATATGGCAGAATACATTAATTCTTTTGATAGTTGTGGTGTCTTTCCCATGGTTCAAGCTTCTCAATTCTTTTATCCTAATTCTACAGACAGTCGAAGATTGATGAACCAAGTTTAGCATAGTAAGTTCATAGCAGTAGCCATGGATGAATGGGTGGATAGCTTACTAAAGAAAGGGAAAGATTTCTTACATCAATGTTCTACAATTTTAAATGATGTTGATGCTCTGTTAAGTGAAAATCAGCCTCAAATTATGGCTTGGGAGATAGAATAAAGAAAATGGTCTGCAGTTGTTGCACAAAACACACACGTAGAGTTGTATGGCATAGAGAAGTTCCTGGCAAAGAACCCTCTTAAATTAGCAGATGTCAGCATGTTGTACATAGTCAAAGAAAACACAAAATGGAGATGCTCTATTTTCAAGCCAGCCATCACCAAAGTGTGAAGCATGGAAGCACAGATCAAAGAAATGTACAATGAATTTATCAAATACATGCGAATCATAAGTCCTAATAGTGTAGGTCATAATGAAGAAGGAAATGTCAACATCAAACCTCTGATAAAATATTTTGAAGAGGATTTTAAAGAAATCAAAGAAACATCTAATCCTACGCCTGTAGATCTCACAAAGGTGGAACAAGTTGAGGCTATATTGATTCTCTGCATGGAGCATTTTCCAGGATATACAAAACAAATCACTAAGATGATATAGGATCATGACATGTGGAATATTCAGTTGCTAAGCTTGAGGAAGCCAAGCCACAATGTAGTACAAGAGTTCATAGGCATCTATCGTGGTTGGAAGCTAGCATGTGGAGTGACTAATGATGAGAATCAATGTGAAGATGGAATTAATAGTTCCCCTGCATAGCGGTACCATAAATGTAAGGGGATGTCTTAAGGTGATCTTTAACTAATAAATTTAATCTAATTTTAATATCATAAAAAATAACACTAATATGTAACTAATGGACCCTAAGTAATCTAAGTAATCTAGAACTAACATGTCATAAGTAATATAATTAATGTCATTAGTAATCTATCTAATTTATTAAGGGGAGGTATTAAGGGGATTTCTTAAAGGGATCTTTAACTAATAAACTTAATCAAATGTTAATATCATAAAAAATAACACTAATATGTAAATAATGAAACATAAGTAATCTAAGTAATCTAGAACTAAAAGCATACATAGTTTTATATATTAAAACCATTGAAGCATTGTATAAAAGCATGTGTACATACAAGAATATATAAAATCATATGTATAAATACAAATTTCAACCCTAGGTCAGACTTGGGTACACCTACTTTGAGTTTTGAATTGTAGTTTCAGTCATAATACAACATACAACGCTAGGTCAAACATGGGTACACCAACCTAAGTTCCATGGTCCCTAAACAACACCCTACACCTATCTAGGAAACCTAGTCCTAGATAGGTTCCATGGTCCCCCCTAGGAAACATAGTTCTATAAAGGAGAGTGAATTCTTTCTAGGTGTTAGAGTCCCTCCTGTGCGGCCTAGTCCCAAGAAGGTGATAGACTCCTTCTAGGGTGACATAGTCCTAGGAAGACATCACAAGACATCTAGGGGTTGTAATTTTTGATTAATTAGATAGATTATAATACCTTGCATTGATGTCTAATTGAAGACATCTCCCAAGATGCCAGAACACATGGGTGGTTGAGTCCTCACCTATATTAACTTGAGAAGATACATGGCCTATCTCCCAAGAATCTTGGTTTTCTAGGAGATGTGGAATTATACTAGGTGTATTATATGTATCCCATGTGATACAATAATGTGATGTTAATGATGCTCATGGAGTGATGGAATGCAAACACATGCACCTTCCTTCTTACAATGAGGTAGATGATGGTCATGCTTGGTTATGTGTACCAGATCATGAACAATGTAAGGAAAGAAAATAAAATTTTATGAGACATGTACATATGAGAAGGTTAGATAGGATTAGATCTTCTTCTAGGAAGAGCCACACCAAGAGTAAGGAGATATAGGATCCCCATAGGTATGTTGTTACACACAAGTGCAAGGGTCCCATTGTTCATGAGAGTTATGATAATGATAGTTACCTTAGTTATTACTCGAGGAGAATGAGGTACACACTTTTCAATGGGCCTAATGGATACAATTTGGATGATGGAGAAGGAGAATATAACCTATTCCTAGAGATGGAGTATGCTTGCACACCTCTACTATGACCTTGGGAGATATGTTTCTTGTGACATGAAGATCTTGAACACATATAAATTATTATGGGTTTGGATGTTTTAACACATATCATGCACCAAGATAGTAGTATACCCTATAGAAATCTCACATACAAACCCATGGGCATTCACATACATGCATTGATTCATGGTAGACAAGAGACTTCCTGTGTTGGCAAGTAGTGATAGACCAACTATAACCCAAGGATATTATCTTTAGGCCATATAGAGCTATGTATTCATGGATAGGGAGTGTTTATCACATGAGAAAATGTAGAAGGATCATCTTTTGGAAGGTTTCCATAATTACGTCGTTATTATTTTTATTTTGACAGAGTGATATAAAAATTTGGTCTTGCTCAAGGTTCTTGTACTAATATACCAATCTACCAAAATTGTTGTCATAATACATCAAGACTAAAGGATCATTCATGACATAGTATAGATTATATCGAGATTATTTATTCAAAGGAAAATGATGTTGGAAATAATAGGTACTAAGAGGGGGTGAATCAGTACAAACAGATACTGAACTAATTCAATGACTGATATAAATCACTACTAAAATATTTTCCAAACTATAAAGAAAATAACTAGTGCAAATATATAAATGAAAGTAATATAAAGCATCCAAAAACTCATCACACATAGCACAATTATTTTCACTTAGAAACCCTTGTGAAAGGGAAAAAAACTATGGTGGGCACGATACCCACAAGCCCAATACTATAGTATATGAGTTTTCCCTGTTAGGAGCTACAAATACCCTTTCCTGAGGGTTCAACTGGTTAGGAGTGACTAGTACACTATTAGGAGTACAATAAGATCAGATATTATCTACCTCACTAGAGGATTTGAAAACTCAATGTAGAAGTTATCGTGTTAAAGGATTTACAAAAAGAACTTGTTAGAGTTTGCCTAATTAAGGGAATTTTTTTTCTACAACTATTAGGAAACAACAAGATTAGTGATCTAGATGTAGCACTAATTGCTTGAAATATCCTATAAGTTCTCTATAAGTTCTCTCTCTTGTCTCCTCTTTGATCACAACCTCAAATTGTAATCACAGAACCCTAATCACCCAAAACAACTCTTGCAACTTCTCTCAACAACAATAGCAACTATAACTTTTCAATATGATAAGTTCCTATATATAAACAACTTGCACTGCCATAAAAATGATCTTCAAATTGATTTCCTATCATAGTACTAATGTGGGTCCACAAAACACACCACATTTTGGTCCTCTAACCATCGGGACCCCCCTCTTTTTTCTTTGAGTCTGTTGGTTCTTTTGAGTCTACCCCTCTCCCTGTTCTTTGCAAGTAGGTCTCTAACAGGCCTGTTGAACCCAGTTATGGTATTTTTGGCCTTTTTGCCCTTTTGGCATTTCAGAGGACCCATAATCTTCCAATTCTTTGAAATGGTCAAAAGGCCAAAGCCTATTCCTTTCTATGTTTCAGCCTCTGAAAACACCGAAGAAGTCAAAGGACCAAAACCTTTGGATCTTTCAAGGTTTTAGACCCTGAAACACCGAAAGAGGATAACGTCATCCTCAGATTATATAAGTGTTAAGCCCTCAGTTATTCTTCAATTTGAAAATTTCTCCTGCATCTTCTATGCTCCATGTGACCTCACCATTTCATCATCCTCTCTCTTCATGGTTATCTTCTCTGCACCTTCGACCTCTCGCGTCATTTCCCTCCACTCCTAGTGCTCGAAATGTAGGTTTTCTTGCCATCAAGTTTTGTTCTTCTTTTCTAGTTAGGTTAGGTTAGGTTAGGGTTTTTTTTTTTTTTTGTCTATTCTAGTGCACCTTTCCCCCCATGTCCTTAGGGTTTTCACCCTTGGGATTGTAGGGGAGGCTCCCTCTTTTCTTGTAGTTTCTTTTCCCCTTTTCTCATTTTTCCCTTAGGTTTTCTCTTTCGTGACCTTGTCGTAGGTTTTCAGCCTCCGAAAGGTTGAAAACCTTCCATCTCACAAATTGTTTCCAAGTACCTTTCAGCTCCTTAGTGATGTCAGTGTTTTGGACCCCTGAAATGCTGAAAAGATCAAAACTCTGAATGACATGGTATTCCATCTATGGGTTTTAGACTTTCAGAGTCTGAGATTCTGTTCAGACTTTCACACCCCAAAAGTCTAAAAGGTTTTGTTCCTCATCTCTTTTTTTTTTGCACTTTCGGCCCTTTCAGACCCCGACCCATTTTTCGGTGTCTGAAAGCCCAAAAAGGCCAAAAGTGCAAAATATACATTTGTGGCTACTTGAAGAGATTTTCACTTCTGTTTTCCTAGATTAATCAGTTTTTCTGTATTTTTGTAGTTTCCTTTTCAATAAAACACTGGTACTTGCACTTTTCTTGTAGGAATTTGTGAGAAACGAACAATGTCTCTAATGAAGTACCTATACATTGGGAATCACCCTCCTTCAAAGATTGGAAATAAACACATAGATATCATAGACACTAACATCGAGAATGTGGATTTGGATGAGTTCCTAGTAAGATGATCCCAACCTATAGGAAGATTCGAGGACTGCACTTCACTATTCCTTTCAGGCCTGGTTAACACAACATCCCACCTAGTGGCTATCTCCTCATCTAAGATGATAATGACCCTTTCAAACCATTACATTCCAGATGAAAGAGTGATCAGAAACATAGAAGGACATGTAGTACTAGACATAAGGCTAGATGTCATAGAAGAGGTCTTCCACCTCCATAAGGGTATACACAAGTTCTATGAATTATTCATTCAAAAGGGCCTTAGATGGTTCAAAAACAAAGGTGAAGAGGTATATGAGATCGTGAATAACAATTACCTCAAGAAACCGCTTCCAAAAAAAAAGTTGGATAAGATAGACCTCAGGAAGGGGTATTTGAAAGATGACATCCAAGCAGCAATGACATTATTAAGCAGAGTGTATGAACTATCTTAGTCCATCAAAATTGAGGATTGGATGAACCTCCTGATAGAGAAGATTAGAGGCTGCAAGTCCAGGTTTGATTGGGGAGCCATTATCAGTGACATATTGGATGAACAGCTAACTACGATGAGACATAACCTGAAATTCTATATGAGTACATACATAGTGTACTTTTTAGCTATGTGGGTAGATTATCTAGGGATGAATAAGAGGGGGAACATCAATGACCAGAATGCATGGCCCCATGTTGTATATCCACAACTGGTAAGAAGGGAAAACATGCCAGAGGATAGCCCAGATTACAAAATAGTAAATGACACTTTCATCTTTGCGATCATCTGATCTATTGAAGGAGACTTCACAAAGAGTATGATAGAGGAAGAAACTGCCAAGGTGAGGGCTATTGGGGCCTATTACATACAATTCAGAATGATCACATATATCAAGGTTGCATGGTCTACTTTGAACCCAAAGAAGTTTCCCAGGTATCCATGTGACTGGGTAATTACTTTAGAAATGGCCAGGCAGCTCACAGATGCCTATGAGCATATAAATCACAAGAAGAAGCATCACTGGGACTTCCCTATTCTTCTAGGCCCACACACACTCCAAGATATGATGGTTTGCAAATCCTTGGCCTTCGAGTGGGGTGAGTGCCCACTTCAGCTATACAAAACATTCTGGCCCATATTTGAACCAATAGTTACATACAACCACATTATTGGCAAATTTTACATTCATGAACCCCACCTTGAAGATCACTAGGTAAACTATGTAGATGATCATGAGGTTAGAATCAGGTATTATTGTAGGATGTCCCTTACCCTTCCACAAGGCACCTTGAAGACCTCAATTCCCCCAAAGGTTTGGGAAAATGATTTAGATTAGGTACTAGAGTCAATCTACACTAAAGACAAAATATATAACAGGCCCATCATGAATGTAGAAATTGACAAGGATGCGAATGATGATATTGAATTCTGAGCTAGGCATGTGATCTGAACAACTAAAACATGTATTAAGAGGCCTTATAAGATGGATCCAATCCTTGTGAAGACATTGATGGAGCCACTCAAGAAGGTGGATAAGCAATGTGGGGAGATGTATATAGTGCCCCAGTATAAGAAAGCACCACCACAGAAACCAAGCACAATTTATGGCCATGAACATGTAGTAGAGTATGGTTCAAATCCAAGGCACAAAGCTCCATAAAACTAGAATGACTAGAAAAATAGATCCTCCAGTGGGATCGACACAGACCCAATAAGATGAAGGCCCATCCACTTCTCGCCAATCTCCTCCTACCACCAAAAAGGGGAAGAAAATGTATAAAAGGAGGAGAGCTTCTGCGTCTCCACAACTTGAAACCTTACAAGAGGAGCCAGAAGAAGAAGAAGATGTACCTCTGGTCAAAAGGAAAAGATCTTAGAAGAGGAAGGAAAAGGAGACTTCTAGGAAGCACATAGAAGATCCTAAAGAGAAGGACAATCCCCTAGATGTCCTAGGCTTAGATGAGTTCTAAATATCTAACTTTGAAGGCCTAGAAGGCTTTGTAGACCAGGAGAAGGACACACTTGATTCAACAATAGGATTTGAAATGGGAGATCCAACACTTATCCAGCCGCATGTGATCTTCACTCCACCTCCAACCTAGTTCACCAATCTGACACTAAATGTGCTAATCATAGGGATAAGCTCCAACATAGGCCAAGGGCCTGAAACCTGAGATACCATAATATCTTAGGATGTAATAGAGGATAGAGCTATAGGATAAATCTCCACTTATACTCCACCACCTCACATTCCCTATCCACCAACCTCTCTCCCACCTCCAATTCCCACTCCACCACCTTCTCTCCCAACTCCAATGCTGACTCCACCTCCTTCAACTTCTACTCTCCCACCTCCCATTCTAACTCTTCCTATTTGTAATCTACCACTCAGAGTGCCTATTCCTACTCCACCACTCATAGTGCTGACACCTACCCCACCTCCATCCGTACCCCTATCATACTTCATCCTGACTCCTCAGGGGTCAATAAGAACATAAACTGTCACCTTTTAAAACCACATTGGAGGCCATGACTGACCTTAATACAAAAGTGTTGATCAGTTCTTCAGAGGATGAGGGCCAAGGTAAGGATGGACAAGATAGGGAAATAGAGGAACAGATGGGAAAAGAAGGAAGAGGAGAAGGAAAAGGTCACAAAGAAGAAGTGAATGAGGGAGATGGTGAATAGGAGGGGGAACAGGATAAAGAATCAGAGGAGAAATTGACCCCTGAGTCACAAAACTTGGAGTCAATCCTCCACGTTACCCCATATGAGCCAATCACCACCTTTAGTAAACCTAATTGGTTTACTAAAGATATTGAGACTTAGAAGATGACTTATACTGATGAGGAATTGGGAGAAGACACAAGTATGGAATCTTTAGGGCAAGCCTTCCACCAAATAGAGGTCAACATACCAGCTAGGACAATATCCTATGTTACCCAGGACACTAAGGGTTGCTGGAAGGCACAAGTAGAAATTCCTTCTTTTAGCACTTCTCAAACACAAGCAAACCCTAAAGATTACACACTTGAAGAGGTAGACTTGGGTGAACCTACTACGGAAGGGAGCAAGACATTGACAGCTTTAGGGCTTAAACATGCTGTAGGATTTATGACTAAGGACAAGGAAATCATAAAGTGCTTAATAGAGCAGAATGAGGCTTTAAAGAAGTTCATTCATAAAATGGTGGGTCTCATTGATCCAAGTTTCTTGGAGGCTTCATTACAGTTCGTAATAGAAAAGAGGGCCACCCCAGACTTACTGGCAAGTTTGACCCCTTCCTTCCTCCAAGAAAGTGTGAACTGGAAGAATGACTTTGAAAAGTATGGAGAAGGGGCTGTCAAACTAGTGTTTAAGCCTTTTTGAGTCATCTTAATTGAAGCAACAAAGTTGATAGACATGATGGAGAATGAGGGTGGATTAGACTCCGAGATAACCAAATGGAAAGTAACCCTCTAGAACCTAAAGATAATCAAGAAGTACCTCCAGAAATTAGTGAAGATATATGAGGGTGAAGAGTTAGACAACTTTGAAACTTGGGTCAAATGCATATCTAAGATAATTAAGGTTTGCGAAGAGTGTCGAGCCCACATATTGGAAAAATAGGAGGAGGTCATGGAATGAGTGAAGGAGATAGATGGTTTCTTCACAGGGATTGGCCTAAACTTATGTCGGGACCAAGATAAATAGATTCTACATCCATCAAAAGAGGTGGTTCAAAAATTTAGAGATATTATGGTAGGTGTCAACACCAAAGAGGCCTTACACCAGTTTTTCTACTCCAAGGAAGACATGTAGGTAATGTCAGAACATGAAGATGAGATCAAGTTCTTTGCTTCTAAATTGACCATATTCAGAGAGAAGCGAGAATGAAGGGTCAATAAGGTAAAAAGGAAAGAGATAAATTACAAATAAGTTTAGGAGATAATAAAAAGGGTCTATGTTTTACATCTAGAAGTCTTTCCAAACTGACTCCTCAGGCCACTTCAACAATTTTGAAAATGACAGTTTTCACACTTAGCAATTTTCTCCAAAGGGCTAAGTTTGGATTTTTGGCCTTTCAGCCTTTGAAAGGGCTGAAAATTTTAGGCCTCCAGAATTGGGTTTCGACACTTAGCATTTTTTGGGAACTTAAAAAACTTTGGAGGAGAGGTCGTGTTGGTGCTCAAATCAACAGATTGGACTCCTAATAGATTTTTTTTATCCAATGAAGATGAATATGATTTATTTTCCAAAAAAAAAGGTTTTGACAACCTCCTACAATTCTGATTCCATGGAACCAGGGCTGGTGGGCCTACACTTTAAAACCTGCCTTCAAAGTCTCTTTAGAAATCTCCTACAACGTATAACTGATAACTTCAGCTCCTGTTTCTCAATGGGTTAATAAGATCACAAAACTGAAAATATATGTGTTAATGAAATGTAATGTATTTTAATATTGCTTAATATGATTGAAATATGAAACTGAAATAGATGAAATAAAAGAGTAATTCAAAAAATTGAAACAATGAAACCCAATACTGAATTCAAATAACGAGAAAGACCAGTGCTTTATTCCAATAATGGGCAAACAGAGCTGATATTCTTTCAACCTTATGTTCAACTTCAGAGATAGCTATAAAACAAAAGCTTATCACCTTAAAGGTGTTATGAAATGCACATATAATTAAAAGTTTAAAAATTACTTCAATTTAATACTATTTCTCAAATGACGGACTAATTGATTACTATTTTAATCAATAAGGTTTTAACCATACGAAAATGAGAAAGAAATAATTGAATATATTGAATGTAAACTTAAATTGAATTACACGCAAATTGAAACTATCACTTTAAATAATTTCAAATTTTTTTATCTGAAGGACTTGATTGTAAAGAAATAACGAGAAAATTATTACACAAATAAATAAAATACCAACTTATCTCAAGTTGACAAGAAATGATGAATTGGATCTTTTGCAATCTGATTTGGAATTCAAACTATCTTTCATTTCATCATATTCATCATTTCGACATATCAATCATCATCTTCATCTTCCAATATTCAATGTTATAATTCTCTTTGTTTGTAGATTTATGACTCAATATATATATAAAATTGAAAGGGTGCATTGGATCATCACACCCTTTCGTTATAAACTAACCTAGAACTAACTATTTTATCAATTATTCTATCTTTAGATACAAATATCTTCTTTCAATAATTACAATTACCAACCATTCAATTGGATAACTTGCATAACTGGCTGGTCTATAAAAATTCTTGTAATGGTATGTGCTCGATTTGTAATTTCTATCTTTGAGAATCGGCAAGATCCGTACGGCGTTAGTTTATGCTTGACTTGTTTGTATCGACCAGATTTGTCACTGACAGAAGAGAATATAGGCAGATCATATTTATAGGCGACCATTATGTTGTGGAGGCATGATGCTTGCTATTTGCATTGACCATTTCATCTTGCTAACGAAGGCAGCAGTCAAAATATTTGATATATCCTTGCAGACTTCTAATTTAAATAACTACGTCACTATTTTCTAATGAGGATGGCAGCCACGTTGGTGGATACATTTTAAATCTGTTTGCAGACTACAGGATCAAGATATCACATGGCGTGGAGGATAATGTTTGGTATCTTGTTTACTGCAGATGGTGACCATGTTTGATGCAGGCGCAAAACACATAGGGATGCATCTGTAACATTTTCTCTCCCTTCACATTGTAGGATTACAGGTAATCATTCCTTAAGAAGCTGTTTATATATCATTTATGCGCCATTTCTTATTTGAAAAATGGGCCATAGTGGGTGCTGACAGAAGCAGCGACCTGCATGATGGACGTCTGATGGAATACAATTTATGCATTTATCGAATCCTACTATTTCTGAACATATCTGGTGTTTGATCTGCATTGAAGGTGGCAGCCAATTTGATGAGAATGTTTTAAGCATCCCTGCCAACTGCTATGGCATTGGATATAGTATCTAGTTTACTGCAAATGGCGACCACATTGGGGGCTGGTTGTTTATCTGCATTGACTTTCGCTACTAGCATCGACCCAACCTTTAGCTGTTTGAGATGTCAACTTTTTTGTACATAGCGTGATGTTTTCTATTTCATACATGGCGTGATATTAAACTTGCATTTCCCCCTGTTGTTTGTGTTGCCCATTGTTGTCATGGTTGGTGAGGATGGCAGCGAGTTTTAAAGAGATGTTTGAGATACTTTGATGACTGCTGGTCTGAAGATGTCGACTTGCTTCAGTGTCAAAAAAAATGGCTCCAAAGATGAATCCGCCACCTTTGCATATAAAGTTAAGTTATTAATGATGAACAACCAAACTTTGAATATTAAAACGCCATAATATGTAAATCAATAATGTTTTATCTCCTTTTCACCACCACACAATATTGACAATAATACTAAAAAGTTTTATTATCAATTTCTTTAAATAAATAATAACCATAATTATAAGATTGGTTTTCATATCAATCGTGAAAAATAGAGACGAATCTAATCAATGATATAATCATATAAAACTTTATAACTTTAATTAATCAATTTTCCCTTTGACAAAAACATTGTCTTGATTTAATAATAATAATAATAATACCATTTAAATTTTTTCCTTCGTTAATAACAAATGGTATGAAAACTATATATTTAGTAGGCGCATTATCAATATAACTTTCGTTCAAGATTAAGAAAAAACATATTAATATCATAGAAGAATAAGAATCTAAATATTATGGATTATATATGACATTATGAATATTTTCAATATTGAACATAGTATTAATATAGTATTGCCTCTTTTAAAACAACGACATTGTTTATTCAAATTCCTTCTTATATTCACAAGCATAACACATTTTGAAAAAATATATATATTAACTCCCTTTTCAATATTATTATTAAACCAAAAATAATGATAGACCAAGACATCATATAAGAATTAGAGTGTATCACATATGTGAAAAGGAAATATCATTCATCATAGTTTCTAATCAAACTGTAATACATTGTAATCTTCAAATCATAATCATAAGTAACAATATCGTTTTATCTCATGAAAGAAACAATCATTCAAATTTATGGAAGTTTAATTAAACTGATATTAACCTCCTCAAAAACATTATTAGACCGCTATGAAGAACATGCTTAAGTCAAATGTATAATCCTCTACATAATATATTTCATCTTTTGAGTCTATCACCAATATGGATTAGAGATTTGTGATGTAATAGTAAAAAATGCAGAATTCCATGTAATTCCATTAGGATTTAGATGAAAGCATCATATAGGACTTCAAAAGCATTTTAATTGTAATTACATCATG
>MU227446.1:2247264-2263963 GCA_018584345.1 Thuja plicata
CGATCGAAAGTTAGTCTGTTTCGATCGAAAGTATTTAGCATTTTTGATCGAAAAAAATAAAGATGTTTTAGTGGGTCACGCTTTTCAGGACGAATTCCTTCCTCCCGAAAAGTGTAACCCACTATTGTGGTATTACCCTCATGTTTTTAAGGAGAGGAAGTTACAAGATCAGATGCTTTAAATTCTTCATCGAAACAAAGTCATATACATATATATATATATACACGTTTTGAAAATCTTGCACGAGTGAACACGTTTTCTCTCCCAACGATTGCATCAATCAAGTATAGAATTGTGATATCGTATGATTTATACTTCGTGGGTTTGTTCCAAATATCTCCATCATTAAATTCACAAGGGAAGATCGACAATGGTCTATGTCCATTAGGATTTCATTTTCAACAATTTTATTTCATTTCTTGTTACCTTACTCATTTAAATTCTGTCATAATTTTGAAAGTAATCAACATCTTGAAAAATACAAAATTTCATCTGTAATTAAAACACAAATCTTTGATAAAATGAAAAATACCAAAAAAAAGTACTTAAGTGTTTTTGTAGTTTGATGTCTTGAACGTACCAACAAAGGCCTCCTCATGAACATTGACATTTATCTTCAACTGAGTAACCAAGCAGGTTGTGACCCGACCCCGGAGAACCTTGGGAGTAACTTCATTATTATTTCAAGAGAGGAAATCAAACCTCAAGATCCCAGCTGTTGAATTGTGTAAAATGATGCTCAACAAAAGTGGCACTAGAAGGAGGGCCTCGAGAATCAAAATCTGGATAACATCGGATCCTTTTCCTCAGAACGGTTTGAGTGAGTACTTAGATCATCTTCAAAAAGAAGCGAGTTCATAAAACTCACTCACCATCATAGAGCTCGTAGAGACAAAGGGAAGACAAGAGAGAACTCCCGTCACCATCCTACCAAGTCACATAACCCACTTGGACAACAATCACACATCACTGTCCCAATTTTTCCCACAACCATAAATCAAAATCAGAACTTGCAAAATTAGAATTTGCAACTACCTCATCTAATGGCTTTCTTCGCCAACGCACAAAGATCACCACTAAATTTTTTTGGACAAGTCCATGAATTGCCCAAAAATCTAGAGAGGTTTTGCCCACATTTCATATATGGTGAGTCAAGGATAGTAGAAGAGCACATCCATGCCTTCCAATAAATCTATAGCTGCAAAGTGATTTCCCACCAAGACGTTGTCTATCGTCTTTTCCCCTACACTTTGGGAGAATTCGCATACAAGTGGTACCTAAATTTACCACAAGGATCTATCTCTGCATGGAATGAATTTGAAACCAAATTTATTAATCAATTCAAGTTGTATGTAGATCTAGCTATGACACATCACCAATTCATAACAAAGAGGAAAGATTGTAAGGATCCCATCGCCATGTTCAATCATCATTTCCATAAAATGTATGAAAATCTGGAAGCTCCTTACACCATACTAGAGGCTGCCATCATACAAGTTTACCTCAAAGCTCTAGATCCCTTCACCTTAATTTTTCTAAGAAGGATCCTGCCTGTAGATAAAGACACAATGGAAAAGGTGTATAATGAGGCCATAATGTTCACACATCAAATGGATCCACAAGAAGGGAACTTTGCAACCATGCCCATGATTAACAATGTTGCTACCCTACATCCATTTTCTACAAGTAGTTAAGCTTTGGCCACCCATACACATCCATTGAATGTGATCCCAACACAACCATTTTCAGCCCTACCACCATCCATCACTTACCCTAGTTACAAGGCTCACAAAACAACATTTGTAGAACAAAGGGTTGTACCCCAACCTGAACCCGATACTCATTTAGCCTACAAATTGGATGTCCTGAAGAAGACCTTTTCCCAACTCATGAATGAGCTCACCTGGATGAATTTGAATCCTTCCCAGAACCAAAGTGGGTACCAACGAGCACCAACTGCTCCAAATCCTTATCCCCAGAATTAGAATCAGATTTTTAACACTTACAATGGTAACAAAAATACACAAGATAAGTCATTTGGATAAAAAATACCAAATAGACGGTGGAACACCCAGCCCAACAATGGTAGTATACTGACAGACGATGTTAACACCTATGAAGCTACAGAGGGAAAAAATTTTAGTGCTCCAAATCCTCACCAAAACAAAAAATGATATGGAAATAACTCCCATAATCTGTATCCCTAGGATCTAGAAGAACCACGCGTTCAGTTCAACGCCATGATGTTTGACCTTTATGAATCTAGAAATGGGGGAAATTTGGGACCTTGTTCAGGAGAAGAAGAGTTCATGTTCCCATTCCAAAAGGAAAATGATCCTGAATACTCATAAGTCCATACCTTCCAGAATGATCATTGAAACTACTAAAATCTGCAGAGTCAAAAGGAACCTATGACCGATGGCATAACTCTGAGTAAAAAACCAACTCAACCAGATCCCCAAGCAAGAAATAATCCTACACCATGAAGAGGTCTGAATGCTCCTGCCTCATCCCCACCAAACATTTTCACTAGTTACAGGAGCTTGGCATGGTCAAATGACAAATATAGTGTAGTTGAAGAGCTAAAGAAAACCAAGGCTAACATATCATTGTTTGAGATGCTCCAAGTTTTCCCTTCTCAAAGAGAAGCCCTCTTGAAATCCTTGGACCATTCAAAACAAGGGACGACGGCTAGAAACACAAAGACCACCTCTAATGTCAATGCTTCCAAAGCTTACCCAGTGATGTTCAAAGAGAAGATAGAGGTACCTCCATTCCTGCTTAGTCTATGGATATTCAGGAAGAACCTACACAACTACCTAATCAATTCTGGAGCATCTTGTAATGTCATTCCTTTATCCATCTATCAAAAATTCAGAATGATCCTGTAAATAAAAAATAGAGTAGTAATCCAACTCGACAAGACAAAAGTCAAGGTGATTGGTGTTCTCAAGGACGTACACATCCAAATGGTTGTTGACCCAAGGATACAAGAGTACATTGATGTGCACATGGTAGATATTCGTGAAACTTATGGAATGATACTAAGAAGAGAATGGAACAAATGCTTGAGAGGATGGTTGTCCACATATTTCACACAACTATGGTTACCATGGAAAGGGCTGAAAAACCAAATCAAGATAAATGTAGAGCCTAAGTTGAAAAGGATGATCACTGAGTATAATGCTACTAATGAAGTCATGTTCACATAGACTAATCTAGGAACCTATCAGATGGATGACATATTCATGTTTGAAATCATGGAAGTCGAGGAACAAGGCCATAGTTTGGTAGAAGGCCTACTAGAGCCTAACATCCATGAAGATATCTTTCAAGGCTTCATCAACAATATAAAAACAAGCATGCAGCACCTAGGGAAGGATGAAGATGCTAACATCCTTCTGCTTCCAGGATACTACTGGTTACATCAGGAAATTCACTCAAAACTCACATTCTCTAATTTCCAGAATGCACTCTCTCAAGTGCTGACCCAAATTACTTCACCAGTCAAGGCCCTAAGGGAACCTGAAGTGGAAAATGAAACCCTTGAAGTGAAAAACAAAGGTGACTCTATGAATAAGATAGATAAATTATTAGACATAGACACCCCAACTAAAAGTCAAGACAATGAGTCATATCTGGATGCTAGCAGCCCTACATTGAACTTGTTCAGTGAGTGGAACACTTCAGATGATGGAGTGTGTCTTCCATATAGAGAACTGCAGGAAGATAAATAATTTTAAAGTACTTAATCCCCTGGCCCCAAAAGTTCCTAGGAGATGGAGAAAGGAGAGTCAACTTCCTTGGGTAGTGACTGAGAAAAGAAGCAACAACCCTAAACAAAGGAATTCTCTAAAAGGGTTTTGGACAGTTCAAAACTGCCAAAGCATTACCAAATATGGAAATTATGCTTCAATGGCACTAAATGAAAACAAGGACTAGGAGTGAGGATCAACCTCATAAATCCAAGAGGTAAGTCTTTTTATGTTGCATACAGATTACAATTTCAGTGTTCTAACAATGTTGCAAAGTATGAGGCATTGGTCCGTGGACTCCTCCTAGCCCACAAGAAAGGAATAAAAGCCTTAATGGTGGAAGGAGATTCACAATTGGTCATTAAGAAAGTCTACAGTCAGTATTCTTACAATGATAAAAGGCTCTTAGCCTACCAAAATAGGGCATGGGACTTGATCAATTACTTTGAAGCATTCAACATCAGGGCTAACCCACAAAGGAAGAACATGGTGGCTGATGCTCTAGCCGTATCCACCAGTTCGCTACATCTGATGGAGAATTCTAAAATAAAGAAGTTCTCAATTGAACTTGTTGCAGCCCCATCCATCCTGAGAAACATTACCAATTTCCAAGTCTTTCAAGATGACCAACACATCCTGGAGTTCACCATGTGCACAACAGTGTTCAAGAAACAAATCATAGATGAATAAAAAGAAGAGGTGGAAGAAGAAGTTAGCATGGAAGACCCTGATGATCAAGGCATCATAAACTTAAGAACCAATTCCATACCCAAAGGAATGGTGTAACTAGAGAGGATTTTCGACAGTGATGGAACTGCTATGAAAAGATGTCCAGACATACCACTCAATGGTAAACTAGAGTATGAATCCTACAACCTTGGAACCAAAGATGAGCCAAGAGAAGTTCACATTGAGAGGGTATGTACCAAAGAGGAAAGGGAAAAGATGATACACCTCCTTATAGAGTACTGATATGTCATAGCCTAGACTTATGAAGAGCTAAAAACATATGACATCTCAGTCATTGTGACCAATATCCCACTAAAGCCAGATTCCAAACCATTTTGCCAACATCAATGGCCTGTCAATCCTATTATGGATCCCTTGATATGAAAGGAAGTTTAGAAGTTTCTAGATTATAGAATCATATTCCACAAAAGACATTCTACATGGGTCATGAGCTTGGTGCTAGTATGAAAGAAGACCGGTGAGATCAAGTTGTGTGTGGACTTTTGAAACTTGAATAAGTCCTCTGAAAATGAAAATTACCCCCTCCCATCTCTCAAAAAAGTTTTGTAGATAGTTAACAGGTCCCAAATGATGTCCTTTCTGGATAGTTACTCTAGTTACAATCAAGTAATGGTACAGGAAGAGGAAAAATTGAAAACAACATTTACAACCAAATGGGGAACTTTCGCTTATCGATAGATTCCTTCTGATTTAATTAATGTTGGGGCCACTTTCCAGAGGGAAATGGACATAGATTTCAAAGGGATAGTTTGGAAATGCATTATCATCTACATGGATGATCTCACATTATTTTCAAAACAAAGAATAGATCACGTAAATGACCTTAGAAAGTGCCTCCAAAGATGTAGGGAATATGGGATTTCCCTCAATCCAAAGAAATGTGTGTTTGGTGTGACTGAAGGAAAATTGGTGGGACACATCATTTAAAAAGATGGGATAGTCATAGACCATGAGAGGGTGGAATTCATTCTAAATTTGACACCACCTCATAGCCGTAAAGAGTTGAAATCCTTCTTCAGAAAGATCAACTTTGTAAGGAATTTCATCTACAGTTTCATAGAAATAGTAAAACCCTTGAATGACATGCTTAAAAGGGATGCCAAGATTAAATGGACTATCCTAGTAAAGAAATATTTTGAGGAGACAAAAGGTGCAATTTCTATGGCTTATTTCCTTGTCAGGCCCGACTACACCATTCCTTTTAAAGTATATTCTTTTGCCTCAAAGAACTCATGTGCGGGTGTCCTCACTCAGAAGAAAGGCAGTGAAGATGAAAGACCCATAGCTTTCATGAGTTTCCCATTTAAAGATATTGAGATCAGATACCCCATCCTGGACAAACATTCTTTTTCTCTCATCAAAGTAGTGAAGAAGTTCCGACACTACATATTTAGGAGCAAAGTCATCGGGATAGCCCCTGACACAATTGTGAAGTCTTTGTTGATGCAGAATGAGATGGGAGAGTGAAGAGGGAAACGGATGACAACCCTACAAGAGTTTAACCTAGAAATCTAGCCAATGAAACTAGTAAGGGGCCAAGGCCTGATAAAACTAATCTCTGAAGTGGAAGAAGGTCTAGTATGCCAAACTTACACTGATCAAGGTGTGATCACTGATATATGGTATCAAGACATAGTCTACTCCCTACTGCAGAATCACTTCCTAGAGGGGATGAATGGCTCATAGAGAAGGGCCTTAAAAGTCAAAGCAACTCCTACATGTTGAAGAATGGCCATCTGTATAAACATAATTGTTAGGGTTTGTACCTAAGGTGCCTAGATAGGCTTGAAGAAAAACAAGTCCTAGAATATTTTCATGACAAATACGGGATAGGGAACGGTTTAGTCGAGGCAACCACTCACCAAATGCTAAGGGTAGGATATTTTTGGCTAACTTTATTCAAGGAAACTATAGAACACATGAGATCATGTCACACTTGTCAAACAAGTGCAACCCATGAGAGAAATCTGGCAATGCCCTTACAGCCTGTATATGAGGTATGTTCATTCACCCAATGGGGCTTAGATTTTGTTGGAGTGATTAACCCCCCTACATCTGTAGGACAAAAGTTCATCCTGACAGCTACCAATTATTGCACACATTGGACGGAGGCCCAAGAATTGAATAATTTCACCACTAAGGCAGTGACAAAGTTCCTAGAGGAGTGCATCATAACCAAGTTCAAAATGCTTTTTTATCTGGTATGTGACAATGCTCCCTCTTTCTCATCCACCTCATTGATGTAATGGGCCTCCAAAAACTAGGTAATCCTCAAATTATCCTCCAATAATTATCCATAAGGCAACAGGGTAGCAGAGTCTACCAAACATAACTTGACAACAGTGATCAAACATCTCCTAGATGACAATCCCCAGGATTGGCACACACAACTAAAAGATGCCATGTGGACTGACTAGGTGAGGATCAAGAATGCTTTAGGGACATCCCCATACCAATTTTGTTATGGATTGAAATTGGTCTTCCCTATGAACTTGAAAATACCAATCTTGAGATTTATGGACCAATACATGGGAGGAAAAGATTGAGAACAAGTCAGACTTATGAACCTCCTCAACCTTGAGGAGAAGAGAACCTTGGCCTTGGAGCATGTTTGAAGGCACCAGGCCATCGTCAAGTGGTGGTTTGATAAGAGAGACACCATTAAATCCTTCAAGATCTTTAACCTTGTCCTCATGTGGCATAAGGTGAAAAAAAAGCCAGGCAACCACACCAAATTCCAAAAATTATGGACAGGCCCTTATTAGATATCAGAGATCTTGGGAGAAAATACTTTTAGGATCAACACCTTAAATGGAGAGTTAACCCCATTTCCATCAATGGTAAATTCCTCAAACATTACTTCGGATCCTAAACAGGACTATCTCCCATCCCTTGTATCATAGCCTTTTGCTTTCTTGGTTTTCCTTTCCTTCATTTTTTCATTTTCTTTGTCGTCAGTCCTTTCGTCCATCCTTAGTTGCCTCCTTTGTTGGGGCTCATTTTTCTTTGGGTCAAGTGTGTCTTGGATTCATTCCAAGTGGTCCCTAAATGGGAGTAGAGGTATTTATTAGTCAAATTCTTCAAGAAACATACAGTGCAAAGAACACTCCAAAACACAAAGTGGTGACATCTATCATTGGCGAACAGGAAGATTTTTAAAACTTAGTCATCCTAATCACAAAAACACATTAAGAGATGACACCCAATAATGTTGGTTTCTCAAGTGTTTGTTAGTTGCAACCAACATTAGTGTGTGGATTTGGGTACCCACCAATCCCAGAACCCAAGTCTAAATGAATACAAAGGTAGAAAAAAAAAGAAGAAGAAGAAGAAGAAATAAATAGCTGAAGAAAGAGAAGAAACAAAACATGAAAAGAAAAGTGGCCCGGAGAGGTCACAAGTGTGAAATCCAAGTAGCATAGCCTAATCATCACTCAAATTGATCAAAGAAGAAAGTATGGACTTGAACACATGGAATAAACATACATCCAAAATCCTGATACGTTTCATGCACCCAGAAGAAAATAAGAAAAATTGTCCAAAGAATAGAACTCTCAAGAAAAAGCTACAGCTTAGCAAACAAAATAGATTAGGGTGACTATGAAAACCTCTACCGAGGCTATGAATGCCTGACTAGAAGTAAAGCAAGTTTATACTTGGGATTCAAGGAAAACTTTGTCATGGCTATCGATACCTGACTAGAAGAAAAGCTCTTTCTGGGAAGCCCTAGTCTACATGGTGAAGGTTGGGAATGACTGACAAACATTTAGGTTACCGTAATCAAAGGTTAAGGAATGAACACATGTGAACACACACTAGGAGACTAGTAGAGACTTTGGAATTGAAATTCATTGAAATATCATTAACACATACATCTCTTGGTTTGAAGATGAAGAAATACCTTGGTCATTCCTCCCTTTGGTTAGGGCTATCTGTTGTGGGTCCACAACACACACCCCATTTTTCTCCTCTAACCATGGGGAACCCCCTCTTTTTTTGAGTCTTTTGGTTCTTTTGAGTCTACCCATCTCCCTGTTCTTCAAAAGTAGATCTCTGAACAGGCCTGTTGAACCCAGTTAAGGAATTTTTGGCCTTTTTTCCCTTTAGGCATTTCAGAGGACCCAAAATCTTTTGAAACTCTAAAATGGCCAAAAGGCCAAAGCCTGGTCCTTTTAGTGTTTTGGCCTCTAAAAACACCAAAGAGGATGAAGACCAAAACCTTCAGACCTCTCAATGTTTCAGACCCTGAAACACTGAAAGAGGATGACATTATCCTTGGGCTATATAAGTGTTAAGCCCTCAGCGAGTCTTCACTTTGAAAATTTCTCCTATGTCTTTTGTGATCACCACGACCTCACTTTTTTTTTTATCCTCACTCTTTTTGGCACCTCTCGCGTCATCGTCCTCCACTCCTAGTGCTCGAAAGGTAGGTTTTCTTGCCATCAATTTTTTTTCTTCTCCGCTGGTTAGGTTAGGTTAGGGTTTTGTTTTTTTTGTCCAGTCCAGTGCACCTTTCCCCCCCAGTCCTTAGGGTTTGCACCCTTGGGTTTGTAGGGGAGGCTCCCTCTTTTCTTGTAGTTTTTTTTCCCCTTTTTTGATTTGTCCCTTAGGTTTTCTCTACCGTGACCTTGTCATAGGTTTTCAGCCTTCACAAGGCCAAAAACCTTCCACCTCACAAACTGTCACCAAGTGCCTTTTAGATTCTCAATGATGTCGGCATTTCAGACCCCCGAGATGTCAGAAATCCCCAAAATGCCAAAAGGACTAAAAATATGAATGACATGGTCTTCCATTTGTGGGTTTTGGACTTTCGCACCCTGAAAGTCCGAAAGGTTCTTTTCCTCATCACTTATTCCTTTTGCACTTTTTCCCCTTTCAGACCTTGACCTAGTTTTTGGCATTTGAAAGCCTGAAAAGGTCAAAAGTGTGAAATCTACATTTCTAGCTAATTGAAGAGCTTTCCACTTCTGTTTTCCTAGATTAATCAATTTTTTCCTATTTTTGTAGTTTCCTTTTCAATAAAAACCTGATACTTGCACTTTTCTCATAGGAATGATTTAGAAATGAACAACATCTCCAATGAAGTACCTATACAAGGGGAATCACCCCCCTTCAAATATTGGAAATAAATACATAAATATCATAGACACCGACATCGAGAATGTGGACTAGGATGAGTTCCTAGTAAGATGCTCCTAATTAATAGGAAGATCTAAGGACTGCACTTCACTAGTCCTTTCAGGCATGGTTAATGCAACAGCCCACCCAGTGGCTATCTTCTCATCTGAGCTGATCATGACCCTTTCAAACCATTACATTATAGATGAAAGAGTGGTCAGAAAAACATAAGGACATCTAGTACTAGACATAAGGCCAGACATAATAGAAGAGTTCTTCCACCTCCATAAGGGTATAAACAAGTTCTATGACTTCTTCATTGGAAAGGACCTTAGATGGTTCACAAAAAAAGGTGAAGTGGCATACAAGATCATGAATAAAAATTACCTCAATCAATTGCTTCCAAAAAACAAGTTGGATAAGATAGATCTCATGAGGGGGTATTTGAAAGATGGCATCCAGGTAGCGGTGACATTATTAAGAAAAGTGTATGGACTATCTTAGTCCATCCAACTTGAGGATTGGATGATCCTCCTAATAGAGAAGATCAGAGGCCGCAAGTCTAGGTTTGATTGGGGAACCATTATTAGTGATAGATTGGATGAACAACTAACTACGATGAGACATAACCCAAAATTCTATATGAGTACAAACATAGTGTACTTATTAGCCGCACGGGTAGATTATTCAGGGCTAACTAAGAGGGGGAACATCAATGACTAGAATGCATGGCCCCATGTTGTATATCCATAGCTAGTAAGAAGGGAAAACATGGAAAAGGATAGTCTAGATTATAGAATAGTAAATGATGCTTCCATCTTCACGATCATCCAATCTATTGAAGGAGACTTAATGAAGAGGATGTCAGAGGAAGAAGCTACCAAGGTGAGGGCCATTGAGGCCTATTACATACAATTCAGAACATTCACATATATCCATGTGGTAGGGTCTAATTTGAACTAGAATAAGTTGACCGGGTACCCATTTGATTGGGTAATTACTTTAGAAATGGCCAAGTAGCTCGCAGATGCCTATAAGCATACAAAGCATGAGAAGAAGCATTGCTGGGACTTCCCTATTATTGTGGTCCCATACACAATCCAAGATATTAAGGTTTTCAAATCCTTAGCCTTTGAGTGGGATGAGTGCCCACTTTAGTTATACAAAACATTTTGGTATAGATTTGACCTAATAGGTACATACAACCACATTATTGGTAAGTTTTGCATTCATGAACCCCACCTTGAAGATCACTGGGTAAACTATGTAGATGATCATGAGGTTAGAATTAGGAATTATTGCAGGATGTTTCTTACCCTTGCACAAGAGACCTTGAAGACCCCAATTCCCCCAAAGGTTTTGGAAAATGATTTAGATCGGGTACTTTACTCAATCTACACTAAAGACAAAATATATAATAGGCCCATCATGAATGTAAAAATTTGACAAGGATGAGAATGATGATATCAAGTTCTGAGCTAGGCATGTGATCCGAACAACCTAAACATGGATTAAGAGGCCTTATAAGATGGATCCAATCCCTATAAATACATTGATGGAGCCCCTCAAGAAGGCAAATAAGCAATGTGGGGAGAGTCCTATAGTGCCCTAGTATAAGAAAGCACCAACACATAAACCAAGCATAGTTTATGGCCATGAACGTGTGGTAGAGTATGGTTCAAATCTAAGGTACAACTCTCCAAAAACTAGAATGACTAGACAAATAGATCCTCCACTGGGATCATCATAGGCACAATAAGATTAAGGCCCATCCACTTCTGGCCAATCTCCTCCTACCATAGAAAAGGGGAAGAAAATGTATAAGAGGAGGAGAGCTTCTGTGTCTCCACAACTGGAAACCTTACAAGAGGAGCCAAAAGAAGAAGACAAAGATGTACCTCTAGTCAAAAGGAAAAGATATCAAAAGAGGAAGGAAAAGGAGACTTCTAGGAAATACATAGAAGATCCTAAAGAGTAGGAAAATCCCCTGGATACCCTAGGCTGAGATGAGTTCTAGATATCTGAATTTGAAGGCCTAGAAGGCTTTGTAGACTAGGAGAAGGACACACTTGATTCAGTAACAAGATTTGACATGGAAGCTCCAACACTTATCTAGCTGCATGTGATCCTTACTCCACCTCTGGCCCAATTCACTAATCTGGCACTAAACATGCCAATCACAGGGATAAGCTCCAACACAGGCCAAGGACCTGAAACTTGAGATACCACAATAGCTTAGGATGTAACAGGGGATAGAGCTGCATGAGAAAGTTCCACTTCCACTCCACCACCTCACATTACCTTTCCACCAACCTCTCTCCCACCTCCAATTCCCACTCCACCACCTTCTCTCCCAACTCCAATGTCGACCTCACCTCCTTCAACTTCTACTCTCCCACCTCCCATTATAACTCTTCCTATTCCTACTCTGCCACCCATAGTGCCTATTCCTACTCCACCACTCAAAGTGCCAACACCTACCCCACCTCCATCTGTATCCCTACCATGCTTCATCCTGAATCTTCGGGGGTCAATAAGCACAAAAATTGTGTCACCTTTTAAAACCACACTGGAGGCAATGACTAGCCTCAATACAAAAGTGTTGATCAGTTCTTTGGGGGATGAGGGACAAGGTAAGGATGGAAAATATAGGGAAGAAGATGAAGAGATGGGAGGAGAAGGAAGGGGAGAAGGAGAAGGTCATAAAGAAGAAGTGAATGAGGGAGATGGTGAATAGGAGGGGGAACAAGATAAAGAATCAAAGGAGAAATTGACCCTCAGGTTACAAAACTTGGCGTCAATCCTCCACATTTCCCCATATGAGCCAGCCACCATCTTTAGTAAACCCCCTTGGTTTATTAAAGAGATTCAGACTCATAAGAGGACTTAGACTGATGAGGAAGAGGGAGAAGACACAAGTATGGCATCTTTAGGACAAGCCTTCCACCAAACCAAGATCAGCATACCAGCTAGGACAATATCCTATGTTACCCAAGATACTAGGGGTCACTGGAAGGCACAAGTAGTAATTCCTTCTGTTAGCACTTTGTAGACACAAGAGATCCCCAAAGATTACACACTTGAAGAGTTAGACTTGGGTGAACCTACTAGGGAAGGGAGCAATACATTGGCAGCTTTGGGGATTAAACATGCTCTAGGATTCATGAGTAAGGATGAGGAAACCATAAAGTCATTAATGGAGAAGAATGAGGCCTTGAAGAAGTTCATTCATAAAATGGTGGGTCCCATTGATCCAATTTGCTCGGTGGCTTCATTATAGGCCGTATTAGAAAAGAGGGCCACCCCAAACTTAATGACAGGTTTGACCCCTTCCTTCATCCAAGCAAGTGCGGACTGGAAAAGTGACTTTGAATAGTATGGAGAAGGGGCCATCAAACTAGTGTTTAAGCCTTTCTGAGTCATCTTGATTGAAGCAACAAAGTTGATAGAGGTGATGGAGAAGGAGGGTGGCTTAGATTCTGAGATAACCAAATGGAAAGTCACCCTCTAGGCCTAAAGATAATCAAGAAGCAATGCTTCCAAATCTTAGTGAAGATATATGAGGGTGAAGAGTTAGACAACTTTGAAACTTGGGTCAAACATATAGCTAAGACAATTAAGGTCGGTGAAGAGTGTTTGACTTATATCAGGACCAAGAAAAATAGATCTTGCATCCATAAAAAGAGGTGGTTCAACAATTCAGATGTTTTTTGGTAGGTGTCAGCACCAAAGAGGCCTTACACCAGCTATTCTACTCCAAGGAAGACATGCAGGTGATGTCAGAACATGAACAGGAGATCAAGTTATTTTCTTATGAATTGACCATATTCAGAGAGAAGTAAGAACAAAGGGTCAATAAGGTAAAGAGGAAAGAGATAAATTACAAATAATTTTAGTAGATAATACAAAGGCTCTGGGCTACACATCCAACAGTCTTCCCAAACTAACTCCTTAGGCCCCTTTTGCAATTTTGAAAATGATAGTTTTCACACTTGGCAATTTTCTCCAAAGGGCTAAGTTTGGCTTTTCAGCCTTTTGGTCTATGCAACTTTTCAGATTTTCGGCCTCTGAAAGGGCTGAATTTTTTGGGCCTCCGAAAGGGCCAAAAATTTTGGGCCTCCAGAATTGGGTGTCAACACTTAGAATTTTTTGGGCACTTAAAAAAGTTCAGAGGAGAGGTCGCGGTCTGAAATTTTGGGTGCTTCCGGCAAGATCACTTTTTTGCATGGATTTTGAACTCCAAATCAAATGATTGCCCAATTGGAGTTCATTTTTGAAGGACTAAGGGTCCCCTATCAGTTCCCACCGCAAAGAGAACCACAGATGAAGATTCCAAGGGTGAACTCCAAGATCAAGAAGAAGAGTTCAGTTGTATGCAGAGAAACCCTATCTTCTTTCTCTCTCTTTTCTTGACGAGTTTCATCCTTCTTGCATGGAAAAATTTATTGTAAATGGATTAAAAATCCATGCAATTTTCTTAGTATCAGTTAGTAATAGTTTTCATTCAGAAAATTTTTAGTTTTAGTTTATTTTCATAAATTTAGACTCTCTGCCCTAATTTTGGCATTCAGAGTTGTAGATCAAAAACTCTATATCTTGTAATCAAAAGAAATGTAATATGGTCAAATTCCTAATGCAATAAAATATACAATTTTGTGCTTCATTCATGGTGTGAAATTTCTGCTATCTATGCAAAAGTGATGAATTTGTGCATGCTTGTTCATTATTTTCAAAGAGCCAATTGTTTATTGTGTTTTGAATCTGCGTTTATTTTAGTTGGAGTTTGTTTTTATCTATCTACCTTGTTGTTATGCATGTGTGGAAGAGATAATCTATTAGGATTTATGATAAATACATCTCATGTGTGCACACATCTTGGTGGCTTCATGATTTTGATAGGTTTTTAAAATATTGCACGAGTGAACACATTTTCTCTCCCAACGATTGCATCCATCGAGTATAGAAATGTGATATCGTCTGATTTATGCTTCGTGGGTTTGTTCCAAATATCTCCATCATTTAATTTGCAAGGGAAGATTGACAATGATCTATGTCCATTAGGTTTTCATTTTCAGAAAGTTTATTTCATTTCTTGTTACCTTACTCATTTAAATTGTATCACAATTTTGAAAGTAATCAGCATCTTGAAAAATACAAAATTGCATCTTTAATTAAAACACAAATCTTTGATAAAATGGAAAATGCCAAAAAAAAAGTACTAAAGTTGTTTTTTAGTTTGATTTCTTGAACATACCAGCAAAGGCCTCCTCATGAATATTCACATTTATCTTCAACTAAGTAACCAAGCAGGTTTTGACCCGACCCCGGAGAACCTTGGGAGTAACTTCATTATTATTTCACGAGAGGAAATCAAATCTCGAGATCCTAGTAGTTGACTTGTGGAAAAATGATGCTCAAAAAGTACCTTATGTCAAATTCATAATCTTGATGAAATAAATTATTTATCATGACCGTGTTAGGTCAAGATAAGATCTGCAATTTTATATCTCCAAAGTAGTAAAACACGTTTTGGCTTCTCCAATACAACACCTCAAATCTATCTTAAATCCTTACATTGATCTTGTAAATACCAATAAATTGGATGTATAACCTTTATACCACATCATCATATCATTATAAATTATCACACACACTTTACCACTCATCGATCTATGATCTACCAACTGGTTGTTCAATAACATAAGAGTTCTACCTCTCTTGGTGTATGTGACACTAAAAAATCTATCACCACTCAACCAAATGAGTTATGGTTAAAACCACATTGAAATTTTAACTAGTTGAATCTATATCTATGACAACTTGTCATAATTCTATTTGTACCCTGACCGCTACCAAAGTGATGTTTGCACAATTTACCGATCTTTTGAACTTAACCAATTTTGAGTATTACCTTTTTAATGATTGTATCTTCACTTCACTTGTAGTATATCATGAATGTACTCACTTAGTTGCACTTTACTGACTGACTTGACATCTAGTTGACATCAATGATAACCAAATAATAGTCTCCCAACACAATACCAACAAACTCCCCCTTTGGCATTGATGGAAAACATAGGATAACTACTTACAATCGTGCAATCATAATATCAACTTATGACTCTCTATACATAATCTCCATACATTAATATACCCACCCTATTCATATACTTAATCATACATATATACTCCCCCTTTAACAACAATTACAAAGGTACAAAAGTCTAAAATGTATGTATACAAAATCTTACTTACACCCTGTCAAAGATAACCTTGAAGTGAATCTTTTTTGAATTAAAGGATGTTTCCCATACCTTCACCAAGTAACCCATAGAAATTATTTTCTCAATCAAACTAGAAGAAATATCTTCCATGATATCTAGATTATTTATGAGAGGTAAGGAAAGTATTTCTTATTCCTTTTTGACATTTTGTTGCATCACCTCTATTTTAGGGGACAAGGTTGATTGAAGTTCTAGTAGAGTGATCATTCTCTTATCTTATTCACTTTAAGTCTGCTTAAACTTGTGTGATATTTTCTTCAATTGAATATTTTAAGTAGTGAATGAGCTTGAGAATGGATCAAGCTAACCACTTAAGTTATCCAACTATTTATGTGCTTCTACTCTCCTTTGTTCCAAATCTTGAACAAAATCTGAACACCTTGATACTTTGACAATCAATTAACCTAAATCAATCAATGTAGTCTTAACTTCCTTTATCAAATATGAAAATTTGATCCTCTTTGGTAATCTTCTCCATCAACTTATCTATCATCTTCTTCTCTAAGTTCTCCTCTGCATTCTTCACTGCAGCTAACTACAAATCTGGACCTTTATCTATAATTTCCTTAGTAAGAGTATCCATCTAATCAATAGGAGTATCATCTTCATCATATTTAACCTCAGGCACTAACTCAGCTAGAATGTCTCTATATTTCCTTAATACTCATGTCTTCTTCTTCTTCTTCTTCTTCTTCTTCTTCTTCTTCTTCTTCTTCTTCTTCTTCTTCTTCTTCTTCTTCTTCTTCTTCTTCTTCTTCTTCTTCTTCTTCTTCTTCTTCTTCTTCTTCTTCT
>MU227446.1:2264013-2297457 GCA_018584345.1 Thuja plicata
TTCTTCTTCTTCTTCTTCTTCTTCTTCTTCTTCTTCTTCTTCTTCTTCTTCTTCTTCTTCTTCTTCTTCTTCTTCTTCTCCTCCTCCTCCTCCTCCTCCTCCTCCTCCTCCTTCTTCTTCTTCTTCTTCGATCTTACCTTATTTCTTACATCTTGTATCTTTAATTTTTTTTTGAAAGTTTCATAAATTCCTTAGGTTTTAGTTTGGATGTATCAACTGGTGCTATCAGTAATTCTTCTTCATCAACTTCTTCTTCTTCCTCTTCTATAGTATTCATCAATTTATGTCTCTTACTTGCACTAGTTCCTTCAAGACTTAATTTCCTTGTAGTCTCAGGTTCTTCTTCAATCTTTTTGTGAGTCTCCTCCTACTTACTCTCTAAAAATTTATCCTCTTCCTTCTCATAAATCATCCCCTCTATATGTTCCATAGGAAATGGTGAGGATGAATCCTATTTTCCTATTATGTCTACAATTTAAATCTCATCACCATCGGTTTGTGATAGATTGATATTTTGTGTTTCAATGACCTTCACCAAGTTAGGAACATTAAGAACAACATTCCCAATTAGCTGATCTAAAGAAAATGTGTCATTTCCCTCCATTGGTTCATTTGATTCTACATGAACTTGTTCTTCCTAGGCTAGTACCTCCTTTATTTGTAGTAGCTCTTTCCATGTCTCCATAGTTTCATTATGTGCACTTTATGTGTCATCAATTAGAAGTCTAGTTTCTCTACTCTTAATTTTGAATTTATGCTTGTGAGCAGTAATCATTATCTTAGCATCTTTAGCACATAGCTTAGGTTGTACTTGGATAAGTTCTCTATCCATAATTTCTCTATCCAAATATAAGGCAACACTACATCTAGCATCAATAACCTGATATAACTCATTAGGGATGCAAGAATAGATTTTTAAAGGTATTCTGCAACATTTATGAAAATGATACAAAATTCCATCTTTTATCTTCTTCTTATCTTTATCACTCCCATAGTGTATCTTCTGCTAGTATTAGAAAGTCTACCATTGTCCAAAATACCTTTTGCAATATCATTAATAAAATGGGCCTTCTTTGTTTCACCACTCTTCTTCAGTTCAGAGGCATCCTTGTCTAATTTTGTCCTTGCTTCATCAGTTCCCTTCTGATCATCCTTTACCTTAGTGGATTTTTGCTTCCTCTTGTAGGTTTTCTTTGGAGTAGAAATGTGTCAAATTTTCTTTCTTGAAGATTCCATTTCAGACTTAACTTCACTAGTAGTTTATTTTCTCTATTTTCTCTTAGTTTTAGTTATGGTTGTAGCAGTGCAAGATGTTCCTTCATCACTAATTCCAAACTTCTTCTCTAGGTTAATTACCATTCTGCTTGATTTTCTTTCAATGACCGGTTTCTTCAATTCCTTTTGAATTTTTGAAACTGCTTCATCATTAGTTCCAAATCTCTGTGCTTGTTTGTCTAAGGTTCTTGACAACTCATCAACATGCAAAGTTACTAAATCACCTTCAACTCCATAACCCATAGGAGGAATCCAACATGTCCTAGGTTCCATAGCTTGCACAATACATTAGTCTGTGTCTACAAGAAAATAAATATCATTCTTGTACTTTTCTACAATGATAGCTCAAATCCTTTCTCATTTTTTCATTCTAGATTATAAATCTTTGAAATAACCCAAAATGAAATTATTAAAGTTGTTCCCTATTTCTTTTATGAATCCACTTATTTGTATAACTACCATTTTGTCCTTTAAAATGTAACATTTCCTTTTCTGGGGAAGCATTTTTGAACATATAAAAACATACATGCCAATAGAGCTCCATTCTTAAATGATTGTATCTTGTCTCTCTTTATCCTTTCCATGTTTTTCAATAATTCACTTTTGATCATCTCACATAGATCATATGTTGAATCATCCTTCACAATCCAACAGGTAGTGTGAATAGCACCACTAGGCACAGTGTTAACTCAACTAGAGTGGTAATATATGTAGCCTATCACAATGGATGCAAAACAAACTTCCTTGTCTTCTATATGATCGATTTCTATTTCTCTCTCATCTACTCTAGATTTGGTTAGTTCAGTAACCAAATGAGTAGCTACCATTCTTAATGTACATTCCAAACCTTGTGATCGAAATCATGTTACCCTTTGAATAAATGTCTTAGAAAAATTGTGTGGTCTATCCAACCATATGAATTGATCATGCACTATGATCATCACATAATGAATCCAATCGGGATGTAATTCAGTAGGAATATCCAAACATAAGTAAAACCCTTCTCTTGTAGATATTTGTGCTCAACTTTCACCATTCCATTGATGCACATACCCTTGTATTCTTTCTTGACTACTTCAACTCCCAGTTCTTTGATTCTACAATGGATATAAGATTGAAAATTCTTAATCAACATCACACTATGAGGGATAGTGGATAGGGCACCAGCCATATCAATCTCAGACACTTTTCTTGGATGCAGTTTGAATACGGGTCTAGGTTCCTCATAAATGTTCACCAAAACTAGTGTATCAATGTTCTCTGCCATTACGACCAACTGCAACAGCACACAAATCTAAGCATAGAATATGATGATAGCTTACAATACACAAGTTAGATTTTCATGAAAGCTCAATATGAAATTAACTCAAAATCTCAATCACAGAAGAAATATTTTGCACACAATAGCTCAAGATAACACTCAAATTGTCAATTAAAAGTAAAGGTGTGAAAATAAGTTACTTTTCCCTCTATATAACATTAGAGAAATAGAAGTTGCATGCTTCAATGGTAGAAATATTTTCATATCATCGGTTAACATGTATCCACTAGTTGGTACTCAACCAATAGTAATAACGACTATCAAATAGATACTGACCTTGAAATCTTAGTGCAATCTACACACAATATCAAAAAAGAAATCATAGAAACATACACCATAATGTGCATATAAATCTTTGCCTATCTCGAGTATAGGGGATCGGTAATATATTTGTCTTTAAGTGCTCCCCCTAAGAAAATAATATTCTTAGTTTACCAATGGAACCTCCACACTTCCTAAACTTGTGGAGTTCTTAGTCAACTTAAAGGAATTTAGTTCACCTTTCTTTACCCATGTCTTCTTCATATAACCTCTGAATTTTTCAACATTAGAAACCTGCTTTCCTTTTCCATCTTCTGACTGATGAGGAGATTTGTTTTTAAACCAACAGTTTCTAGCCAAATAACCTATCTTATGACAGACAAAACATCTCATACCGATTGACTTCCAAGGACCAACATTCCCTCTCATAGTCCTCATTCTACAATTTATTTCTAGGTGTCCATAGTTACCACATATAGAATGTGTAGTGTTGAATTATCTTTCCCTTCTACCAGTATCTACAGATGTAACAGGACCTAGGTGCATATAATCTTGACATGTAGTTTTCAGCTTTGTGTCCATTTTTGTTGCATGAAAAATAGTATCCATTAAAGTTACCACAACTAGATCTAATGCTAGATTTAGATCTACACTCATATGCAGCATGACCATACTTATAAAAATTATAACAATAACCATTAAAAGAGTAAGGTCATATCACCAATTTTCTCCTACACATATTTGCAATATGATCAAGCTTTCCATAGTTATAGAAAGTAGGTTTGTTAGGTTTATTACCTGATTTGATTGGATCTACCTTCTAATATTTCTATGCCTCCTCGGGTTCAACTTTAGAGGACTCTATGATTTCAAATGTTCCTTCTCCTGAATAACCTATATCAGTTGTATTTGAGTGTCTTCTTTGGATATTCAATTGTTCATCAAGTTTTTGTGAGCTTTCATTATATTTCTTCAGCTTTTCACTTGCTTCTTTCTCATTTTCCAGTTTTTTCCTCAATGACTCATTCATCTCCCTAAGTCTTTCATTCTCAGTTAATACTTGAAGATTATTTGTAGTAGTATCCTGCATTTGATTCTGATATAGGGTAAATTGTAACACCCCACCAGGGAACCCAGGAGAAATTAACCTAAAATGTGATACTAAATTTACTCAATAATTTTTTTTAAGAGTTTACAATTGATAAAGAAAAACAATGCAAAATAAATATAACATAAGATAATGCATACTCATAAATGTAACTCATTAATAAATTACAAGTCTCGAGGGTTCCATGATGTAGAATTATGTAAGATAACTAATCTACTAAATGCAATAAACAATATACAATCTCCATATAATGAAAATAAATAACAAGAAAATCATCTAATAAAAGAAACCTAGATACAACTGATATCATAAGGTATACATAAATAATGATAAGATCAAGTCTCAAACAATGAAGAACAAGAAGGTACAACTGTAACAAGGATCATCCAAGAAAAAGTCACAAATGTCAGATCTCAATGGTAATAAGAATCACTACCACCCAACCTCGTGGAACCAAAGGTCCACTCCCACCATGCTGAGGAGATAACAATAGACCCACACACATGAGAAACAACCAACAAGAAAGAATAATGAAAAGGTACATTGGATAAAAAGGTAATAAGAATATATATAGGTTTAAAGTATGAAAGATCAAGAGACAGAGCAAGTGTACCAGATACTCATGTAGGGACCTAGAACACATATAAGGAAGTGTCATAACATAAGTCTACCATTGAGTTACCCTAGTAGCCCCTCTGGACCCTGGCGCCTAGGTGACTCTATGTGGCTTAGTAATCATTTCGTATATAAAAGGATTCTAACCATGCAAGACCTTAATCAAGCATCTTCTCTGACTCCCATCCTTAGCCCATACTAGCACTCAAGGCATGGGTGAGGCACATATTTATCTTATTTATGTTTCTCTCCTAATAGATTTATTAAGTAGTCACTTTTTAGTTACTTGCAATGAGTTACCCTAGTATCCTCTTAGGGCCCTGGCCCCCAATGCAAGCCACTTCCCCTCTATGCTCCTAGATAACCTACCCCCAGCCACAAGACTAAAAAGAAGACAAAGCCAATATCATAAAAGACTTCTCATAAATAATCAACTCATGAAAATAACCAAGGTAAAATGATGGATCATAATAATAAATATCACATCCTATACAAGGATCTAAACCGTCCACCTCAAAAAGGACATTTCATAAAATCATCCATCGCATAATGGATATCTCAATAAACATTCACCAAATTCTCTAAATCTTATATCGAAAAATCAATTATCCTGAATAACATCAAAATCATCTCTCTCCAACATGGGGTAAATCATAATAAAAAATACCATCACTCAAAACACTGAACAATCATAGTAGAAGAAAGAAGGTGACCAAGTGAACAAATCACAACTTAACACAATATTTTTTTGTCACCTCTTATGGTCAAATAGAATAAAGATCAAGGACTCAAGGAACACATGACATCACTCATAGATTTACCCAAGACAACACATGAACCAATCGTGACATAAATAGGTTATGAACTTTTCACAATATGAAACCCAAAGAGCAAAAATCCATAAAATCATTAGATAGTACAAGTCCGAAGACAAAACCCACCTAGGGTAACAACTTACCCACAGTGACACTTAACAACAACAAGATCACATGAGAGAAGACATGCATAAATTTGACATATTATTTAACTCCATTTATACAACATCATTATATTTATTAAAATACTCTTAAGTCATAAATGACTTAGTTAATAACGTAAAGTACGCTCATAGAACATATATGGTGTTTTAGTGAATCTCTATGATCTTTAAAATTAAATTATAAATTGATTAGATTAGTCATATTAATTATTTAATATTTTCAAATTAATTAATATTTTAATTAATAATACTTATTAACAATTTTAACTTTATAAGAGTGAGTTTTTGTGTACTTCCTCTATGCACATCAGTCAGTAATTTGAACGGTATAATCTCATATGAAATGATAAGGATCTAAAACTTATATTGTTAGAATGATAATTTAATTTCACATATTTTCAATTCTTTCTAGTCCTAAAGATAAAGTTACTTAAATGGTGTAAAAACTAAATCTCTCTAACAGCCCTGTTTAGGAATGAAGGTTACTAGTTTGGTAAAAAGACCATATCTTTGTTTTGAACCGTTGGATCGTCATAAAACATAGTGAAAAAAATTCATAACTGTATTAGTTAAAATATCACCAAAGTGATTTTCCTAATTATGTAATTAGAAAAAGTTATGGATGAATGTTCATCAGTCTCCGATTGAAAAATCAAGTTCAAATAGGCCTAATTTCACTATAACAACCAATATTTGACCCTTTCAGTACAAAGGAACCCTATTTTATTTTTATATATATTAAATAAAACTCAAATGGGTATCTTAAAGTGTCTTTATAATTTTAAGGTGACATCTAGAATGAAAATTTTTCCCTACCCCAACTCTTCACAACCTTATTCTAAAAATGTATGTTTTCAAACCCATATCCTTACATACAGGTATCCACAATACACATATTTCATAATAAAGGATTCCTCCATACCGTTGAAATTTATGCAACTAAATTTATATAATTTGGTAAAACCTTAATGGATTTACAACACAAATGTATCCTTTTAAATCATTCTCTCCTAAAGTTTCCATACAAATTCTCACAGAATACCTGACATGTCATAAACATAACTCACAAGAACACCCTAATCATCTGTATAACTTTTTTAGAAATTAAAACACCTTAACTCCAAATCAAATCACAATCAACCAAGCACGAAGAAAATAATATTTCGAACAGAAACTTCTTCCTTGAAAATGTCAGGTAGACTTGCTAAGAAGAAGAAGAAGAAGAAGAAGAAGAAGACTTCACTCCCAAACTTTAAAAATATATTCTTTAACTTCAAAATATCGATGCAAAACCTATAACCTATCTCCTAAAACTTGTGTTCTGAAAAATCTCTATCTTCCCCTTTTTTGGTGAAAAATGACCAAAAATTCTCTCATAAATAAAAACTATTTAACTAGCGTTTCTAGGAATACTTCCTAAAAAAACTTAAACCTGAAAAAAGATAAAAGAATTTTTTTATTTGTTTTTCTTCTTATTTTTTTAAAATAAAATCAATTTACTTATTTATTTACTTTTAAAAGAAAGAAATACACAATTTCCTTTCTCTTTCTTCTTTTAATATTAAATAAATAAATGTTGTTTAATTATTTATTTATTTTATTTTCCCAAATTAATTTATATATATATCCTTTCTTTCTTTTCTTCTCTTTTTATTTTTATTTTTAAACTACATAATTAATTCTCCACAAAACTAAATTTTTAATTAGAATTAAAAGTCATTATTATTATTATTATATTATTATTAAAATGCAATTACATTGCATTTTATTATTTTAAATAAAGAATAATATTTGTGGCATATTAATAATTTATTTATATTTTAAATATGCTTTTTAATTTTTATTTAGACATAATATTTAATTAAATCCTAAGACTTTATTTTTAGACTTTTAATTAAATCCCTTTTAATAAATACATGCTTTTAATTAATCGGTATGAATTAAATATCTATATATTTAATATTTTATTATTCTTAGAAGGTTCAATTATTTAAACTTTATAATTATCCTTTAATTATTCTTTTACTTACATCACGACAAAATACCACATTGACCCTCATGCATGCATACTGAAATCTGACCAAATCAAAATGTAGAAAATATGTAACAACATAAGCATGCTCAAACAAGGGTTCATGAATTCATGTCACTTCAAAAAATTCAGAAATGGTACTCAACCAGATACTTGTCCACTATTTAGGGTAAATGAGGGCTTGTGCTAGGATTTAGGCATGAATGTTATCTCCCCTCTCTTACCATTGAGATAATGTGATAGGCCATGCTCATCCTGGCAGTTCAGAAAAGTCGATACCCAGTACCTACAAACTTGCATCACAAAGCTGATCATGTGAATCTCGCAATGCAAGTAACTACATCTCCATCCTCTACCACATAAAATACATCATACAGAAATGTAAGATAGACACACAACACAAAAATATAAAATATATATTCCAACCATATACATGCAAGTATGGGGTCAGTAAAATCATCATAACATATACCTAATCACCTTGAAAATAACCAAAAGATTATGGCATAAACATTAAAAAGTAAATTATGGCTGGCCACTACATACACCCCCCTAAAATTAGGCTTGCTCCTAGAAGCCGACAAATAAATAAAGATTACAATGGTTCTCTTATGAATACAATGCATAATTCAATTGGGGACCAAGGTCTTGACCCAATTGGCCTACTATGATAAAACACCCTAGTATCATTCTCCATAATGTCCTCCCTTACACATACTATCACAAGTCTATATTGAACATGATAGAAACAACACTTATAAAAAGCTAAGATAGAAATGTCAAACATTCAGAGTAGTCATCATAAAATTTTAAATAAAAAACCCAAATGGGAGAGTACTAACTTCAACATTAAATCATAAAATACCCTACAAAGATTTCAACAGAAAATCAAGTGTGACCAGTGTCACAAAATAGATGAGATGACTAGTCCAAGCAAAAGAAAGTTCAAAACTTTAATGCTATCCCAATCACAACACAAATGAATCATCCATAACTAAAATAAATTATCAATCATAAAACAATTCACATAACAAAGTGACTAGTGTCAGCCACAATCAAGGGAGTAACCACTTCATGACACCTAAGAATACAACATCCTAGACACATTAGAGAATGCACCCAAACACAATAGACAATCACTAAGGTAAGATGCATCAAACACATTTGTAACTAAGAAACTTGCAAATTGTTACCAAAAGGTCATGAGTTATAATGGTCAACAACTAAACACCTAATGGGCATACAAAATCTCAGATTTTCTAGTGTAGAAACTCAGGCTCTGATAACAAGTGTAATGGCCCACCAAAGAACCCAGGAGAAATTAACCTAAAACATTATGCGAAATTTACAAAATGATTTTCTTAAGAGTTTACAATGGATAAAGAATAAAAATGTGAAAGCAATATAACTTAAGATAATGCATACTCATAAATGTAACTCATTTATATATTACAAATATTGAGGGTTCCATGACGTAGAATTACATATGATAACTAATCTACTAAATGCAATAAACAATATAAAATCTCCATATAATGCAAATAAATAACAAGAACATCATCGCATAAATGAAACCTAGATACAATTGATATCATAAGGTATACATAAATAACCAATATCCACTGGAAAAGTCACATGGTATGTAATCAAACTTAATATAAAGTACAATACGTTATCCAAAAAAATGTAACAACTGATACGGTGATACAATTCTACAACATAAGAAAGATAAGAGTAAATCTCCAACAATGAAGAACAAGAAGGTACAACTGTAACAAGGATCATCCAAACAAAAGTTACGAATATTAGATCTGAATGGTAATAAGAATCACTACCACCCAACCTCGTGGAACCAAAGATCCAATCCCACCATTCTAAGGAAATAACAACAGATCCACACACATGAGAAACCACGAATAGGAAAGACTAATGCAAAGGTATACTGGATAAAAAGGTAACAAGAAAATATCAAGGTTTAAAGTATGAAAGATCAAGAGACAAATAAAGTGTACCAAATAATAAAGTAGGAACCTAGAACACATATATGGAAGTGTCATCACATAAGTCCACCCTTGAGTTAGCCTAGTATCGCCTTTGGACCCTAGCCCTCAAGTGACTCTATGTGGCTTAGTAATCCTTTTGTATAGACAAGGATTCTAACCATGTAAGACTTTAATCAAGCATCTTCTCCCACTCCCATCCTTAGCCTGTACTATCACTCAAGGCATGGGTGAGGTACATATTTATCTTATTAATGTTTTTCCTAATAGAATTATTAAGTTTTCATTTTTTAGTTACTTGCAATGAGTTACCCTAGTATCCTCTTAGGGTCCTGGCCCCCAATGCAAGTCACTCCTCCTCTGTGCTCCTAGATAACCTACCATAATTATCCAAGCCACATGACCAAAAAGAAGACAAAGCCAAAATCATAAAAGACTACTCATAAATAATCAAGTCATGAAAAATCACCAAGGTAAAATGATGGAGAATAATAATAAATATCACATCCTATATAAGGATCTAAACCGTCCACCCCATAATGGACATCTCCATAAATCATCCATCCCATAATGGATATCTTAATTAAAAATCACCAAATTGTCTAAATGTCATATCACAAAATTAATTATCCTCAATAGCATCAAAAGCATCTCTCTCTAATATGGATTAAGTCATAATAAAAAATACCATCACTCAAAACATTGAACAATCATAGTAGAAGAAACAAGGTGACCAAGTGCACACATCATAACTCAACACAATATTGGTTGTCACCTCTTATGCTCAAATAACATAAATATCAAAGACTCAAGGAATATATGACATCACTCACATATGTACCCACGAAAACACATGAACCAATCATGACATAAATAGGTTATGAACTTTCCACAATATGAAACCCAAAGAGCAGAAAGACAAAAACATAAGATAGTACAAGTTCGAAGACAAAACCCACCTAGAGTAACAACCTACCCACACTAACACTTAATAACACCAAGATCACATGAAAGAATACATGCATAAATTTGACATATTATTTAACTCCATTTATATAACATCATTATATTTATCAAAATACTCTTAAGTCATAAAAGACTTAGTTAATAACATAAGGTACACACATGGAACATATATGGTGTTTTAGTGAATCTCTATGATTTTTAAAATTAAATTATAAATTTATTAGATCAGTCATATTAATTATTTAATATTTTCAAATTGATTAATTTTTTAATTAATAACTTATTAAAAATTTTAACTTTATAACAATGAGTTTTTGTGTATTTCCTCTATGCATATCAGTCAGTAATTTGAATGGTGTAATCTCATATGAAATGATATGGATTTGAAACTTATATCGGTAGAAAGATAACTTAATTTAACATTTTTTTGTTCTTTTCAGTCCTAAAGATAAAGTTATTTAAATAAATAAATATCTCTAACAACCCTATTCTGGAATGAAGGTTACTAGTTTGGTAAAAAGACCATTACTTTGTCTTGAACTATTGGATCGTCATGAAAATTAGTGAAAAAAAATCATAAAATTATTAGTTAAAGTGTCACCAAAGCAATTTTCCTAATTATGTAATTAGAAAAAGTTATGGATGAATGTTTATCAGACTTTGATTGAAAAATCAAGCTCAAATAGGCCTAATTACACTATAACAACCAATATTTGACCCTTTCCATACAAAGGAACCCTATTTTATTTTGATATATGTTAAATAAAACCCAAATGGGTATCTTAAAGTGTCTTTATATTTTTAAGGTGAGATCTAGAATGAAAAATATTCCTTACCCTGACTCTTCACAACCCTAATCCAAAAACGTATATTTTCAAACCCATATCCTTACATACAGGCATCTACAATACAAATAGCTCATAATAAAGGATTTTTCCATACATTTGAAATTTATTCAACTAAAATTTTATAATTTGGTAAAATCTTAATGGATTTACAACACAAATGTATCCTTTTAAATCATTCTCTCATAGGGTTTTGATACAAATTATCACAGAATACCAGACATGTCATAAACATAACTCACAAGAACACCCAAATCATATGTATAAATTTTTTATAAATCAAAAGAACCTTAACTCAAAATCAAATCACAATCAACCAAGCACGGAGAAAACAATCTGTCCAACAGAAACTGAGAAAAAGCCTCAGAAAATTCTACCTTAAAAATGCTAGGTAGACTTGCTAAGAAGAAAAAGAAGGAGAAAAAGAAGAAGAAGCAAAAAGTAGACTTCACTCCCCAGGTTTAAAAATATACTCTTTAACTTCAAAATATCGATGCAAAACCTATAACCTGTCTCCTAAAACCTGTGTTATAAAAAATCTTTGTCTTCCCTTTTTTGGGTGAAAAATGACTAAAAATTCTCTCATAAATAAAAACTATTTAACTAGGGTTTCTAGGACAACTTCCTAAAAAAACTTAACCCTGAAAAAAAAGATAATATAATTATTTTCATTTTTTCCTTCTTTTAAAAAAAATAAATAAAATTGATTTACTTATTTATTTATTTTTAAAAGAAAGACATAAACAATTTCATTTCTCTTTCTTCTTTTAATATTGAATAAATAAATGTTGTTTATTTATTTATTTTATTTTCCCAAATTAAGTATATATATATATATATATATATATATATATATATATATATCCTTTCTTTCTTTTCTTCTCATTTTTTTTGTAATTACATAATTAATTCTCCACAAAACTCAATTTTTAATTATAATTAAAAGTTATTTTATTATTATTATTATTATTAAAATGCAATTACATTGCATATTATTATTTTTAATTAAGAATAATATTTGTAGCATATTAGTAATTTATTTATATTAAATATCCCTTTTAATTTTCATTTATACATAATATTTAATTAAATCCTTAGACTTTATGTTCAGACTTTTAATTAAATCTCCTTTAATAAATATAGGTATTTAATTAATCCCTATTAATTAATATCTATATATTTAATGTTTTATTATTCTTAGAAGGTTCAATTATTTAAACTTTATAATTAACCTTTAATTACTCTTTTACTTACATCATGACAAAATACCACATTGACCCTCATGCAAGCATACTAGAATATGACCAAATAAAAATGTTGAAAAGATGCAACAACATAAGCATGCTAAAACAAGGGTTCACAAATTCACGTCACCTTGAAAAATTTGGACAAGGTACTCAACCAAATACTTGTCCACTATTTTTGGACAAATGAGGGCTTATGCAAGGATTTAGACCTGAATTTTATCTCCCCTCTCTTACCATTGAGATAATGCATTAGGGCATGCTCATCCTGGCAATTCAGGGAAGTCGATGCCCAGTACCTGCAAACCTACATCACAAAGTCAAGCATGTACATAATATATAGAACAGACAATGATAGGGCTTGGTTGATCCTGTGAATCTCACAATGCAAGTAACCATGTCTCCATCCTCTACCACATCAAACACATCATACATAAATGTAAGATAGACACACACACAACAATATAAAAAATATATGCCAACCATACACATGCAAGTATGGGGTTAGTAAAATCATCATAACATATACCTAATCACCGTGAAAATAATTAAAAGATTATGACATCAACATTAAAAAGAAAATTATGGGTGGGCACAACATACACCCCTCTAAAATTTGGATTACTCCTAGAAGCCGACAAATAAATAAAGATTACAAGGTTACGTAAAGGTGCTACAATGGTTCTCTTATCAATAAAATGCATAATTCAATTGGGGACTTAGGTGCTTGACCCAAGTGGCCTACTATAATAAAACACCCTAGGATTCTCTGTAATGTCCTCCCTTACTCATACTATCAAAGGTCCATAACAAATATGATAGAAACAACACTTATCACAAAACTAAGCTAACAATGTCAAACATTTAGAGTAGTCATTATAAAATTCTAAATGAAAAACCCAAATGGGAGAGTACTAACTTCAACATTAAATCACAAAATACTCTGCAAAGATTTCAATAGTAAATAAAGTGTGACTAGTGTCACAAAATAGATAGTGTATCATCAAAAAATGGAAGAACTTCCATTTAGGACTAGTTTATCACTCCGAGTAAGTGGTTTAGGGTCATGTCAAATGCCTTGAATGGGTCTTTGACTTGGATCTAGTTTTTTCCCATGTCTTGCCCTATTTTCCACTTCTCTCCTACATGTTTCTGGTATCCTTCTCTGATATTTTAAAGGTTCTTGACCTCAAGGTCAAGATCAACCTTCTGGGTCAAGGTCAACCTTGACTCTGACTTAGGTCCAGGTCTTCCTCGACCCTGACTTAGGTCTAGATTGACCTTGACCCTGAACCAGGGTCTAAATTTAAAATTTCAAAGATTTTCGGATGTTGAGGTTTGGAAAGAATTATTTCCCGCTTTTGGGTCGGCTGTTTTAGGCTCCGAAGTGGTGACTCTTAAAAATATATTTAATATAGGTCCACTTATAGGGGTATGAGCCTAATTAGAATTTAATTCTCATATGTCAGCCTCTTTAGAAGTTTTTTCCCTAGACTAGTATATAAGGAAGCCTTCTCCTCTCATTTTCTAAAAAAGAAGAAGAATCTACATATCATCCACACATAATCTAATAAGAAGAAGGATAATCTATGTATAATATATCGAAGTGATCATCTAATTTCAAGAATTCAAACATTCAAGCATTCAAGAATTCAAGATTCAATTCATCAAGGAGATCCATTAGGAGCCATTTAAGAATTCAAGCTCTATATTGGAGCCCTCTTGTTGAAGATTTCTCCATCCATATCCATTCAAGCTTCTTCGTATTCCAAGATCTATTCAAGATTGGTGTTGAATATCTAAAGGAAATAAATTTGAGACATCCTATATCCTATAATTGTACATACATTTGGAGCATCCATACTTGCGGATTCAAGGATTCAAATCCTCCACAAGGGTTTCAACGTAAGCAAGGTGAATTGTTTTATTTACTTTGTTTATTACTGCAATTTCAATTCTATTTCCAGGTTAATTCCAAAACCAAGGTTTTACTAAGGGAAACCCCTCCCCCAAAAAACAAAATCATTTTACTTGCAAGTACAGGTACAGAACAACAAATTATAGAGCAGATTCAGATACTCTTTTTGACAAACTTTTGGGATCCACAAACAGATTTTTCGTCAGAGCAGTGCGGGTCAAGGTTGACATAAAGGGGTATAATTGCACCCCCCCTATTTGTTCAAGGTTGACCTTGGAAAATGATTTCTATATTTTCTCCGTCTCTGTGTTTCTAGGCCAAGGGAGGTTGTAGAATTTCCAAAAACTCAATACAGACACCAAAAAACAAAATTTTTCAGATATGCTATAATTTGAGGTTAGTATTTGTCTTTAATTCATTTCAATTAAGATTTTAATCTTTTTTGATCTAGTACACACTCTCCTCCAAAAATGGAATGTAAGGTTTTCCTCTTTCTTCTTATTTCTAATCGATTGATTCATTTGTGCATTGACAATTTTCTCATGGTTAATCAATTTGGATCTTTCCTTTGTGAATTTGGGGCTAAGAGGAGAATCTTACCCTCCCCAAATTTTATAATGTAAAGGGGTATTATTTAGATGTGCAAGTCTCTTATTCCCATTACCTCTTTACATCATTTTTTCTTTCTTTACATTTTGGTGAACCCGTTTACGACAACTCTTTCTTTTTGGTGTTAGATTTGTATTTTATGTTAGATGTCACATGCATATAAAAGTAGATTTATTTTATGCTCTTGCATTTATATTTCAAAAATAAATTTAAAAAATCACAAAATTTCTTTAAAAATACAAAAACATTTACATTTTTCATTCTTGTAGTGCTTCTTTGTGTTCAACATGTATGATTTTTGTTTTGAATATTTTGATGAGCCTTTTATTGCAAAAGAGGATAGATCCCCTAATGAGGTAGATAGAAGTGAGGATGAAAATTGTTTGAATGAGATCTCCATTGATCCTATTCCTATTTCATCCTCCTCTACAACCTCTTCAATTGACCTTTACCATAGGGTGTGTGCATGGTTACCTTCATGTGGAACTATTTGCAACATTGATGCACCTAGAATGTTATATCCTAAACCTTTGTTGATGGTAAAAGAATGTCATCAAATAAAAATTAAGGGTAAACCTAGATAACCTTCGGATTTCTTTGATAACACAGATTTTGTTTCACATGCTTTGCACACGGAATACCCTCAGCCTACAATTCTGGTTTCTTTACCTCCTTCTCAACCTATGCTTCCTCAAGTACCTAGGTTTCCATCTTCATTTAAGGAGTATGACTTAGTTGAACAATTACGTGCTACTCCCGCTAAGATTTCTTTATGGTAATTGCTTCAAACTTCCCCGACATATCATGAGGCATTGCAAAAGGATTTATCTACCATTCCTGCTTTTCCTCCTAACCAAGAGAATATTAATTCCTTTTTGGAGTGCATGCATACTATGCCTTTTGTACCTCCTATTTTTTTTATCGATGATGATTTACCTTCTGTTGAGGTGCAGAATCAATATGATGCTCTTATGGTTGTTGTTTCTATTAATCAGAGTATCATTCGTAGAACATTAATTGACAATGGATTTGGGCTTAATTTTTGTAGCATGGATATGCTTAAGGCAATTAAGGTTGATCTTACAACTATTCAACCTGATAATGTCCCTATTCATGGATTTGATAATATTGCAAAGAGAAATTTGGGCATTATTACGCTACCTATTAAGGTTGGTTCGGTTATTCTCAATACACCTATTCATGTTATGTCTGGACCTCTCAATTATAACCTTTTAGGTAGACCTTGGTTACATACTATGCATGTATTTTCTTCTACTCTTCATTGCAAGGTTAGGTTCATATATAACAATTTGATGTATACGCTACATCCAGATGATGCGTCGAATCCTTTCTTAAATGTGAAATATGCTAAAGTTTCCGAACCTCTCCAACCAAGTAAAGAACCTAAAAGGCTACCTGAGATTAAAAAAATTGAAGCTCCATCTTATTTTTTGACTGGGGATGATTGGGGAACATTGAAATTTAATCCTTCTTTTATTGGAGAATATAAAGTTTTTGATTTGGAATTCATGAAACAACAAAGTGGTTTGAAAACCAAGTTTTTACTCCTTCCCCACTTGCTACGGAATTAAAAAGTAACTTTGTTGTTGCCTCGATTGAAGAAACAATTAAAAAAATAAAACATGATTGCTATGACATTGTGACATATACAACTCCTTTGAATCAATCTGATATGGCCGATAGATATGGTTCTAGCTATCATCTACTCAAGAAATCAAGATTTAATGGAAAAGGATGTGGTAAATATGAACATTGCAAGATTATTGAGTTAAGCATGCCTTGGATGGATCTTAACCGTGGTATTTATCCTACACCTTCCATACCTCCTTTATCCTTTGCTTCTAGTTCTATTAATAAAGCTCCTAGTGTTTCTTTTCAGCCTACTGAGAATCCTACTAATCCTCCTATAGAACCTGTGATGGAACTGGTTTTTGTTACTCCTAGTTCTCAACATATTTCAAACAAGAAAAAATGTAACCGATCTGCCAATGAACATCATAATAAGTGTCGGGCTCAAGCTAAGGTTTGTGCCTCTACTCTTCAAAGCTCTTTACCTTCTTTTGACCAGCCTATGCCTGATGTGTTGGAAGAAGTTAATGTTAATAATGATGTTAAGATGAATGATTATGATAATTCTATTTGTATCTTAGATTCTTGTTTGATTAATCTTGATGAAGAAGATACTCTTTATGATCCTATTGATGCTAATTATGAATATGAGACTATTGATGTTGATATTGATTTACCTAATATGCTTTCAACACAATTGATAATTATGTAATGCCCCGCCAGGGAACCCAGGAGAATATAACCTAAACACGACACTAAGTTCACGAAATAATTTTTTTTTAACAATGTTTACAAACAATATTATTAGCAATGCGGAAGCAACACAATGAAGTACATGACATACATGAATACAACTCATACATGATTAACATTCCTCGAGGGTTCCTTGACATAGAATTACTTAAACAAACTAATCTATGATACAACAATAAATAACTAACATACATAATCCAAAACCAATTACATACATCTCATAATAAATATTACATATACAATTGATACCATAAGGTATACCACCTAAACAACATCCACTGCACAAATTGCAGGGTATGTAATAATACAAAATAATCAATACAATGCATCCTCCAAGGATGATAACCATTAAACACATATGGTACAAATACACAACTCAAGTAACTGAGCAAGTCTCCAAAAGATCATGAAGATGAAACTGCAACAAGAACATCCAAGCATGAAGAAGAATCCATCAGAATCTCAATGGTAATAAGAATCACTACCACCCGACCACATGGAACCAAAGGTCCACTCCCACCATGCTGAGGGGATAGTAACAAGCCCATCACACGGGGTATACCACAAGAATACAAAATAAGGTACACATGACCTCATACTCCAATGCAAGGAAGATCCTAGAAGAAATCTAAACCATAACAAAGAATACTAACAATACCAAATACAACCGACACACGTAGGATAACCTAAGGTGTATATAGGGAAGTGTCATCACATAAGTCCAACCTTGAAGGTAACCCTAGTAGTACCTCTTGCCCTGGCCTCCAAGTGACACTATGTGGCTCAATGATCCTTTCACGTAGACAAGGATCCCAACTCCCATCCTATCATGCGACAACACTCAAGGCATGGGTAGAGACTTAGACATCTTATTAGTTTATTTTAAACCCCTTTAATGTATCATATATTTTCACTTATTAAGTAACTTGCCAATGGGTTTACCTAGTAACCGCTTAGGGTCCTGAACCCCCATTGCAAGCCACTTCCCCACTGTACCCTTAGTTAACCTACCTAGGCTCAAGATCAATACATGAGGATATACATAATCACAAATCACATCCTGCCCATTCAGGAGCACATAGGTTTTCGATAACCACAAACACATCTATAGTATACTCATAAGACCATAAAGCACATCATAACATAATTAGGTTGGGTATAGGAAATCAGGACTATGACATCATCATATAAACACAAACGACATTGCATAAAACACCATGTAGAAAGTACAATCCCAAAAATCTCTAGATTAAATGTTAGGGTCATCTAGCCCAACAGATACCCGAAAACATGTAACACAAAAGAATATACATTTCATTTAATCATGCACCCAAAATAACACATATAAGCAAAAGAGATCCATACCGAAGCATAGGAATAAAACATCTTAAAAGAATGAAAAATGAACTATAACATATAATCACCCATAGACAACTCAAATATAAACTCCATTTAATTACCATCTCAATTCTGAAATAATTAAGGTCATTTGTATTAGAACTATTTGAAACTACCCCTCGTAATTAAATAATCTAATAAAACTATTCGTGTATTATATCAAATCAATTTCCTACTCCCAAAGTCTCGACATCACCTTAAGATCATTAAATCACACATTAATAATTTACCTTAAATAATTAACCATATTAATTAAAGTAATCGATAAAACATATTACTAAATCAATTAAAACTAATAACTAATATATTAATTCCAAAATTAATAATAAAACTATTAATTTGAATTAATAATTAATATATGGAATTCAATTAATAATCAACATCTTAAATTAAAACTTATTAATAAAATACATTAATTAATCCACAAATTAAATATAGCTAATATTTAATATTATTAAGCAAAACTATATAACAACATATTTAAATTAAATAACATTCTTAATATTAAATAAATTATATTTAATAAAGAAAAACCCGAATTAAATAAAATCAAATTTAAAAATACAAACTCATTTTTTAACATATAAAAATATTTTAAACAAAAAAAAACTAACTGTTATGGGGGGGTCCCTGTGGCCCCCACCCCGGGCCTTCCATCCGTCGGCCCCCTTTTAAAGGGAGGCACGGCCAGCCCACGGCCGGTGCCGGCTGCCGCGCCAAGGGGCCTAGCTGTGCAGGTAAGGGGGTGTGGTGGCCCCCGCCACCCACTCCCAAATGAAATTTAATTTTTTTTTCTAAAAGAATTTTATTTATATTTTTTTTTAACTTTAAAACAACTTCAGCAAAACAATTTGTATTTTAATTTTTTTTTTTTAAATTCTGAAAATGGAATAGTGAAATTACTTTTTTTTTTATAATTTAATTGACTGGTGTAATTTCTAACTCTGTATATATATTTTTTTATAGAGATTTTTTTTTTTTGAAACAATTATTTTTTCCAAAGAAACATTTTCAAAGGGGGTATTTATTTTCCTATCAACTATACGAATTCGGTCAGGGTAGTCAAAACAAATACTTGTCCACTAACTAGGACAATTAGGTTTAGGATAGGATTTGGACCTGAAAACTATCTCGCCTCTCTTACCATTGAGATTAATGTGATAGGGCATGCTCACTCCTGCCAATTCAGGGAAGACGTAGCCCGGTACCTGCAAACCTATCATCACAAAGATGAACATACATGCATATATCATATGACAAACAATGGTTGAGACTAGGTTATCGTGTGGATCTCGCCGAAGAAAGTAACTACGACTCTGTACCATACCATACCAAGCACATCAAACAGTAATGAAAACATACAATGATCCATGTGCATGTAAATCTAAGGTTAGTATTGTCAGAAACCATAACCGAAATGAAATCCTAACATATATATAAGCATCATTAAATAACCTTACATCACATATACACAAAAGATACAACATGATAATAATGGATTAATATCATACTGAAAAGCAATGCATGAATATCCTTAAAATCACCTAAAAGAGCTAACACATACATACTATGGTCTAAAAGAGATCAGAAACTCACACAGACAGACAGACAAAGGGGTAGGTATTACAAATTACACCTAGTATCGAACATCATGATTCTCAAGAGGATCCTTGTTTGGAACTGGCTATTATTCTTACTATGTTGGATATAATCCCTCTTGCGATTTTCCCACCTTCCCTAAATGATAGAGACCAAGATGGGGAGAGTAGGTGATGCGCTTGATTGGCTTGTCCTCCATGGTATCCTTTTATGTGTTTTCTTGTTGTATTGTGCTTGTACCGTAATGTGTTTTCTAAATATTTGTTAGATTCTTTTATACGACCCTTGTTACTTTGTTGGTGCAAGGTGATAAAGGAATTGAACCTGTTGTACTAATCCTCTATATGTATCCCTATTTTTCTATATAATGTTTTCATATTATGTTGTACATGTGCTATTGTTCGTAAATGTTTTCCTTGTGTAGTCTACTTGAATTTTTGACATGGTAGCATTGATTCTTTTTGGTCTCTATGTTGTGGTCTAAAAAGACTCTTCTTCATAACTCTTACATTTTATTTCCTCTATTGTGATTGTAGTTCTACTTTCTTTAGGGAATAATGTCAATTCATTTACAATAATACCATATGTATATATTACCTTATGATCATATTGACCCCAGGGTCGGTAGATCCCGTCTGTGTTCTCTATATGTTTATGAGGTATTTCCATTAATTTGTCTTTGCTTGGGGGAATCTTGTAGTGGAAAAGTAATCATTGGAGTTGTTTATGTTTTAGTTAAAGCCATTTCTCCTATTAAAATATTAGCAATGACTTTAATTTGGGGGCATACGCTCTGCTCACTTTTTGCACACATGTACTTCAAAATATTTTCAAAATTCAAACTTTTTTTTTCCTTTATGGATTAGAGAGTAATCCTTAAAGCATAGATTTTTACCTTATAGGATCTCTTGATCCCTCCAAATTCAATTTTCAAAGTTTTGATCCCTTAAGGTCGGAAGGTGTCCTTAAGATTGGAACTTTCTAGTTTTGGCTTTGCTCTTTTGGAATAGATAATTCATGAGGGTAAATCCTTGATGGGTTGACTAGTGAGTAGCTACATTCACTAGGCAGTTCAACTCCATCTTTCTATTTGAATTTTTTCTTTGTGTGATTCAGAATGGGACATAAGTTCTCATTGGGTGAGGTAATCACACCCTCTCTCTCTCTCTCTTTTTCTTTGACTAGTGATGTCTTTCTTATTGTAATCTTGGGGTTGACAAAGAATTGAGTCCCTGGGGGCTTGAGGATTGCTTTGTCCCTTTTATTTCAATATGACTATCTTTTCTTTGTGATCTCCTTTACCAAGAGTTTGCATCAAGTCCATGCTCTTGCTAAAGTGGGGGCTAAATGTATCATCGAAAAATGGAAGCACTTCCATTTAGGACTTGTTTAGCCCTTTGAGTAAGTAGTTTGGGGTCATGTAAAATGCCTTGAATGGGTCTTTGACTTGGATATGGTTTTTTACCTTGTCCTGCCCTATTTTTTCCTTCTCTCCTACCTGTATCTTATATCATTCTCTAAGATTTTGAGGTTCTTGACGTCAGGGTCAAGGTCGACCTCGACACTGACCCAGGGTCTAAATGTCAAAGATTTCCTAATGTCAGGGTTTGGAAAGAATTATTTCCCATTTCCAGGTCAGTTGTTTCAGGCTCTGATGTCATGACTCTTAAAAAGATATTTAATATAGGTCCACTTCTAGGTGTATGGGCCTAATTACAATTTAATTCTCATATGTCAACCTCTCTATAATTTTGTGCCCTAGACTAGCATATAAGGAAGCCTTCTCCTCTCATTTTCTAAAAAATAAGAAGAATCTACGCATCATCCATGGATAATCTAAAAAGATGAAGGATAATCTATGCATAATCTATCAAAGAAAATGTCTACTTTCAAGCATTCAAACATTCAAGCATTCAAGCATTCAAGAATTCAATATTCAATTCATCAAAGAGATCCATTAGTAGCCATTGAAGAATTCAAGCTCTATGGATCCCTCTTGTTGAAGATTTCTCCATCCATATCCATTCAAGCTTCTTCCTATTCTAAGATACATTCAAGATTGGTGTTGAATATCTAAAGGAAATTGATTTGAGACATCCTATATCCTATAATTATACATCCATTTGGAGCATCCATACTTGTGGATTTAAGGATTCGAATCCTCCACAAGGTTTTCAACATAAGAAAGGTGAATTATTCTATTTACTTTGTTTATTACTACAATTTCAATTCTATTTCAAGGTTAATTCCAAAACTGGGATTTGACTAAGGCAAAAACCTCCCTCAAAAAACAAAACCATTTTTCTTGCAGGTACATGTACAAAATAGTGAATTACAGAGCAGATTCAAATACCCTTTTCAGCAAACTTTCAGGATCCACGAATAGATTTTCCGTCGGAGCAGTGCAAGTCAAGGTCGACATAAAGGGGTATAATTGTACCCCCATATTTAGGTCAAGGTCGACCTTGGAAAAATATTTCTAGATTTTCTCCAGCTCTGTATTTCCAGACCAGGGCAGGTTGCAAAATTTCTAGAAACTCAGTACAGATACCAGAAAATAACAATTTCTAGATCTACTATACTTTGGGGTTAGTATTTGTCTTCAATTAATTTCAATTAAGATTTTAATCTTTTCAGATCTATTACACACTCTCATCAAAAAACAAAATGTAAGGTTTTCCTCTTTCTTCTTATTTCTAATCGATCGGTTTATTTGTGCATTGACCATTTTCTCATGGTTAATCAATTTGGATATTTCCTTTGTGAATTTAGAGCTAAGAGGAGAATCTTACCTTCCCCAAATTTTTATAATGTAAAGGTTTATTATTTAGATGTGCAAGTCTCTTGTTCCAATTACCTCTTTACTTTATTTTTTCTTTCTTTACAAATAGGAAAAAGAGAATCAGATGACTAGTCCAGGCAAAAGAAAGTTCAAAAATTTAATGCTATCCCAATCACAACATGAAGGTATCATAAATAACTAAAATAAATTATCAATCGTAAAATATTTCACATAATAAAGTGACCAGTGTTAGCCACACTCAAGGGAGTAACCACTTCATGATACCTAATAATACAACATCCTAGACGTGTTATAGAATGTACCCAAACACAATAGACAGTCACTAAGGTATGATGCATAAAACACAATTCTAACAAAGAAAATTATAAATTGTTACCAAAAGGTCATGAGTTATAATGGTCAACAACTAAATACCTAATCAGCGTACAAAATCCCAGAGTTCCCAGTGTAGAAACTCAGGCTCAGATACCAAGTGTAACACCTCACCAGGGAACCCAAGAGAAATTAACCTAAAACATGATACAAAATTTATAGAATGATTTTTTTAAGAGTTTACAATTAATAAAGAATAACAATGTGAAAGCAATATAACATAAGACAATGCATACTCATAAATGTAACCCATTTATAGATTACAAATCTCGAGGGTTCCATGACATAGAATTACGTAAGATAACTAATCTACTAAATGCAATAAACAATATACAATTTCCATATAATGAAAATAATTAACAAGAACATCATCTCATAAATGAAACCCAGATACAACTGATATCATAAGGTATACATAAAGAACCAACATCCACTGCACAAGTCGCATGGTATGTAATAAAACTTAATATAAAGTACAATACATTATCCAAGAATTTCACAACTGATACGGTGATACAAGTCTACAACATAAGAAAGATAAGAGTAATTATCTAACAATGAAGAATAATAAGGTACAACTACAACAAGGATCATCCAAGAAAAAGTCACAAACGTCGGTTCTCAATGGTAATAAGAATCACTACCACCCAACCTCGTGGAACCAAAGGTCCACTCCCACCATTCTGAGGATAGAACAAAATTCTCACACACATGAGAAACAACCAACAAGCAAGACTAATGCAAAGATACACTTGATAAAAAGGTAACAAGAAGATAAAGATGAATGCAAGTCACTCCCCCTCTGTGCTCCTAGATAACCTACCATAATGCTCCAAGCCAGAGGGCCAAAATGAAGACAACCAAAATCATAAAAGACTCCTCATAAATAATCAAGTCATGAAAATCACTAAGGTAAAATGATGGAGCATAATAACAAATATCACATCCTATACAAGGATCTAAACCATCCACCCCATAATGGACATCTCAATAAATCATCCATCCCATAATGGATATCTTAATAAACAATCACCAAATTCTCTAAATCTCATATCACAAAATCAATGATCCTTAATAGCATCAAAAGAATCTCTCTCCAAAATTGATTAAATCATAATAAAATATACCATCACTCAAGACATTGAACAATCATAGTAGAAGAAACAAGGTGACCAAGCGAACACATCGTAGCTCAACACAATATTGGTTGTCACCTCTTATGGTCAAATAACATAAAGATCAAGGGCTCAAGGAACAACTGACATCACTCATAGATGTACCCAAGAAAACACATGAACCAATCATGACATAAATAGATTATGAACTTTCCACAATATGAAACCCAAAGAGAAAAAGGCATAAAGTCATAAGATAGTACAAGTCCAAAGACAAAACCAACCTAGGGTAACAACCTACCCACACTGACACTTAACAACACCAAGATCACATGAGAGAAGGCATGCATGAATTTGACATATTATTTAACTCCATTTATATAACATTTTTATATTTATTAAAATACTCTTAAGTCATAAATGACTTAGTTAATAACATAAATTATACACATGGAACATATATGGTGTTTTAGTGAATCTCTATGATCTTTGAAATTAAATTATAAATTGATTAGATCAGTCATATTAATTATTTAATAATTTTCAAATTGAATAATTTTTTAATTAATAAGACTTATTAACAATTTTAACTTTATAATAATGAGTTTTGGTGTATTTCCTCTATGCACATTAGTCAATAATTTGAATGGTGTAATCTCATATAAAATGATCTGAAACTTATATCGATGGAAATATATTTTAATTTCACATATTTTTCATTATTTGCAGTCCTAAAGATAAAGTTATTTAAATGATGTAAAAAGTAAATATCGCTAACTGCCCTGTTTAGGAATGAAGGCTACTAGTTTGGAAAAAAGACCATAACTTTGTTTCAAATTGTTCAATTGTCATAAAAATTAGTGAAAAACATTCATAAAAATATTAGCTAAAATATCACCGAAATAATTTTCCTAATTATGTAATTAGAAAAAGTTACGGATGAATGTTCATTAGACTCTGATTGAAAAATCAAGCTCAAATAGGCCTAATTCCACTATAACAACCAAATGTTTGACCTTTTTTATATAAAGGAACCCTATTTTATTTTTATATATGTTAAATAAAATCCAAATGAGTATCTTAAAGTGTCTTTATAATTTTAAGGTGACATCTAGAATGAAAATTATTCCCTACCCTAACTCTTCACAACCCTAATCCAAAAACGTATGTTTTCCAACCCACATCCTTACATATAGGTATCTACAATACACATAGTTCATAATAAAGGATTCCTTCATACAGTTGAAATTTATGCAACTAAATTTGTATAATTTGGTAAAACCTTAATGAATTTACAACACAAAGGTATCCCTTTAAATCATTCTCTGTGAGGGTTTCCATACAAATTCTTACAGAATACCAGACATGTCATAAACATAACTCACAAGAACACCCTAATCATCTGTTTAAATTTTTTAGAAATCAAAATAACCTCAACTCAACCAAGCACGAAGAAAACAATCTTTCCAATGGAAACTACAAAAAAGAGTCAGAAACTTCTACCTTGAAAACGCTAGGTAGAATTGCTAAGAAGAAGAAGAAGAAGAAGAAGACTACTTCACTCCCAAGCTTTAAAAATATATTCTTTAACTTCAAAATCTCAATGCAAAACCTTTAACCTATCTCCTAAAACTTGTGTTCTGAAAAATCTCTATCTTCCCTTTTTCTTGGTGAAAAGTGACCAAAAATCCTCTCATTAATAACATCTATTTAACTAGGGTATCTAAGACAACTTCCTAAAAACATTTAAGCCTGAAAAAAGATAAAATAATTATTTTCTTTATTTTTCTTCCTATTTTTTTTTAAAGAAAATCAATTTACGTACTTATTTATTTTTAAAAGAAAGAAATACACAATTTCCTCTCTCTTTCTTCTTTTGATATTAAATAAATAAATATTGTTTATTTATCTATTTTCTTTTCCCAAATGAAATATATATATATATATATATACACTTTCTTTCTTTTCTTCTTTTTTTTTTTGTTTTTTTTTTTTTTTTTTTTTTTTTTTTTTTTTTTTTTTTTTTTTTTTTTTTTTGTAATTAAATAATGATTCTCCACAAAACTCAATTTTTAATTAGAATTAAAATTCATTATTATTATTACTATTATTATTTAAATGTAATTACATTGCATATTATTATTTATTTTTAATTACAAATAATATTTGTAGCATATTAATAATTTATTTATATTAAATATGCTTTTAAATTTCTATTTAGACAAAATATTTAATTAAATCCTCAGATTTTATGTTTAGACTTTTAATTAAATCCCTTTTAATAAATATGGGTATTTAATTAATCCGTATTAATTAAATATCTATATATTTAATATTTTATTATTCTTAGAAGGTTCAATTATTTAAAATTTATAATTAACATTTAATTACTCTTTTACAATCACAAATCTGACCAAATCAAAATGCAGAAAAGATGCAACAACATAAGCATGCTCAAACAAGGGTTCACAAATTCATGTCACCTCAACGAATTCGGAGAAGGTAGTCAACCAGATACTTGTCCTCTATTTCAGGATAAATGAGGGCTTATGCTAGAATTTAGGCCTGAATGTTATCTCTCCTATCTTACCATTGAGATAATGTGATATGGCACGCTCATCCTGGCAGTTTAGGGAAGTTGATCCCTAGTACCTACAAACTTGCATCACAAAGCCAAATATGTACATATAATATATAGAACAGACAATGATAGGGATCAGTCAATTGTGTGAATCTCGCAATGCAAGTAACTACATATCCATCCTCTACCACATCAAACACATCATATAGAAATGTAAGATAGACATGCCACACAACAATATATAACATATGTGCAAACCATACAAATGCAAGTATGGGGTTAGTAAAATCATCATAACATATACCTAATCACCATGAAAATAACCAAAAGATTATGGCATCAACATTAAAAATTAAATTATGGGTGGGAACTACATAAATTCATGTCTTAGTTTGACAAGCTCTTCACCCTTTTATTTTAGGGCATTATCAACAATTTTCTTGGTAGCTTCTGCACTCCTTTTTTCTTCCAAATCTTCACACATCCTTACAGACTGACTTTCAAGTTCTCTTTTCAGATTAGCCATGTTCTCCTTAAGATTCTTTTTCTCTTCTAACATATTCTCTACTGCTTCTTCAAATTTGTCAGATGTACTTCCTTCAGATAGTTGTTTTATGTAGTCTTGACTTTCACTCAGTTGATTAACAATTTCTCTCCTCTTTGCAAGAGTGTCACAAATTTTCCTTTAGCTCATTGATCATCTTTTTTGCATTCTCAAGATACATCTCATACCTATACTCCTCCATGATAGTGGATCTTTTCCTAGGATGTTAGGCTTATCACCAAGAGGACCTATGCTCTGATAGAAATTGTTAGAAATAATAGGTATTTAGAGGGAGGGGGTAAATCAGTATAAACAGATAGTGAACTAATTCAACCACCGATCTAAATCACTGCTAAAGTACTTTCCAAACTATAAATAAAATAACTAATGCAAATATATAAATGAAAGTAATACCAAGCACACACAAGCTCATCACACATAAAACATATATTTTCATGTGGAAACCCTTGTAAAAGGGAAAAAAACCATGGTGGGGGTGACACCCACAAGCCCAATACTGCAGTATATGAGTTTTCCCTATTAGGAGCTACAAATATCCTTTTTGAGGGTTCACCCGGTTAGGATTGAGTAGTACACTATTAGGAGTACAATAAGACCAGCTATGATCTATCTCACTAGAGGATTTTAAACCTCATTGAAAATTTTACCTTGTTAAAGGATTTACACAAAGAACTTGTTAGAGTTCACCCGATTAAGGGATTTTTCTTGTTGCAGCTATTAGGAAACAACAAGATTAGTGATTTGGATGTAGCACTAATTTCTTGATAGATCCTATAATTTCTCTGTAATCTATACTCTGTAAATGGTCTCTAGTCTCTCCTCTCTAATCACAACCCGAACATGTAATCACAAAACCCTAATCACCCAAAATAACTCTTGCAACTTCTCTCAACAACAAAAACAACTACAAATTTTCAATATGAGTGATTCCTATATATAAACAACTTGCACCGCCATAAGAATGATCATCAAATTTATTCCCCGTGATAGTACCATGTGTCAAATTGATAATCTCAATGAAATAAATGATTTATCATGATCGTGTTAGGTCAAGATAAGATCTGCAAGTTTATATCTTCAAAGTAGTAAAACATGTTTTAGCTTCTCCAATACAACACCTCAAATCTATCTTAAATGTTTGCATCAATCTTGTAAATACCAATACATTGGATGTATAACCTTTACTCCATGTCAAAATATCATTATAAATGATTGCACGCACTTTACCACTCACCGATCTGTGATCTATGACTGGTTATTCAATAACATAAGAGTTCTACTTATCTTTGTGTTTGTGACACTAAAAAATCTATCACCGCTCAACCAAATGAGTTGTGGTTCAAACCACAATGCAATCTAAATTTCTTGAAGTTGTATCTGTGATCGCTCCTCATAATTCCATTTTTTCCATGATCGCTACCAAAGTAATGTTTGCACAGTCTACTAATCTTCTAGACTTAACCAATTTTTAATATTACCTTCTTACTGATTGTAACTTCACTTCACCTATAGTATATCATGATTCTACTCACTTAGTTTCACTAGACTAACTTAGTTGACATCAATGACAACTAAATAACAGTCTCCCAACACAATACCAGCAAACTCAATACCAACAAAGGAGAGATGATATGTATACATGATTTGGCATATTGAGGACAATGGTAAAAATAAATCTCACATGTTTCTAATATAAGGAAGAGAAAACTTGCAATGAAATAAGATAATCTAATGAAAGAAAAGATCAAATGGATAGACTAAGAAAACATAACAATACACGAAAAGAAATGTTTTTTGTACTTTTTATTGTTTGTGGAAATAAAAATGAACAAACAAATGTAAACCGAATGTAATGCAAGAAGGATTATTTTTTACTATGTGCATACAAATTAGATATAGACAAACAAATCAAATCAAGATATAAGACATCAAGTTCACCAAATTGTGATGGATGAAAAGAAGATGAACATGGTAGGTTTGGAATCCTCTTTTCTAATCACATTATAACATGAAGCCACCAAGAGATTGTTAGGATTGGATTATACTAAGAGGGAGGGGGTGAATCAGTATAATAGCACTTTATTAAATTCTTCAACCAATTAAATATTAATCATACACTTGTAGTAAAGTAAAGAACATAAGAAAATGACACAGTACTCATAACACCATATTTTGTTTTCAAGGAAACCCTGGCCGAGGGAAAACCCTGGTGGGGATGATACCCACAAGCACATACTAAAGTATAATTTCCATGTAAGGAAACCTAGCCCTGTTAGGAGCTGAATATTACATAGTAAATTTTCTTGTTACAGGAATAACAACCCTGTTAAAGGTTCACAACACCCTGTTAGGGGCCAACTGAGCTTACAACTCTTACAATATAATTTAGGTTACAAAGTGTTCTCTTTCATGAACAAAAAAAGCAACACTGGTGCTTAGATAGTTCCTTTATAGTTATCCAACAATCTCTTGCATTATCTTCTCTTCCATTTTCTCAACAACTCATCCAACTATCCAAATTAACCATGTCAATCTTTATCAAAAAGATCTTACAAATATATCTCTCAATTTTACAAAGTTGGCTCTCAGTATGAATATTACAAATATTACTAAGTCAGCCTTCAATACAAAATACATTTAATATAGTAAAAATTAAATGTATATTCGGTGCTCTTGAATAGTCAATGTGGAGGTTATCAACAACCAAAATATAACTTTGGTTGCCTGGAGTCCAAGCCATACTCCCTCAATCTTCGCTACAGTCAAACTGCTCTGTTTCGTTGTTCTGTTGTAATCTGTCTGACTTCAATTCTGTCTAACTCACCATAGACTCAACCAAAACTAAATAAATCTTAGGTTGAGATCATACATAACCCATACTATCTTCCTCTAAGCTCAATTTCCCTAAATCATCGATCTCAATCTTTGACACCCAAAACACTTTTGTATCTATGCTTCTACACTTAGTCAATTTCTGAATGACCAAATCTCATCTTTTCTAGAATTGGTCTGAAACCCAGATGTGTTTCCATAAATGAAAACCAAAAAGTAAATCACATTTACACAAAATTGATTACTTTCCAACAATCTCTCCCTTTGGCATTGATGGCAACACTTGTCAAAAAATTGAATAAGTATTCCAACAAATCTGTCTCCTCTATAAACTTTTCTTTTTCTTTATCTTTTCTTTTTCTTCTCTATATAATATCTATATATATATTATTATCTTCTCCCCCTTTGAAAACAATGACAAGGTTCATATGCAACAAAAGGTTTTAATTCTTGCTCACCAATTTCAAAATATCTTGAAAGGAATCTTCCAAGATCTTCACTTCTACAGTCCATGTCTTGAACAAAATTTGGCTAATGTGAATTAAGCTATTCAGTGAAAATGACGTGGTCTTGGCTTATTTCAAGTCTATGGGAAAATATTTATCCAGTGAATCTGTTACTTTCTCCAAGTCTGAGAGATGAACCTCAAGTATTGATAACATAGGAAGGATAAAACTTTTCAGCAAATTGAATCTTGTCAATACTCTCCCTTTCTCATTATCCAGTACATTGAGTTTAGCCAAAATCCTTGTGACTTCTTTGCTTAGCTCTGTTGTGGATTGTGAATATTTTTCACAATCATCCATCATACTATTCAGAGTTTCCCTCTCTTTGGCAATAATGTCTTCTACATTCTGAATATACGTTATTGGATTCATGCAATAACTGAACAATTTTATCCCATGTCCAATGTAGCTTCTTGCATTTGTCAAGAAAGTCTTCACAATGCTTAAATCCCATGTTATATATTTGTAGACTATTGTTAGCTTCTTCTATGAGTAGGTCTTCTCTGCCTTTTCTTTTGCTATCTTTAGTAGGTTCTCATAGTGCCCATCAAATTCATCAAGTGTGATTCTCAGATTCTCAATGTCATCTTTATTCTAGAAAACAATAGGTGTTGGAAGAAATTTGTTTAGAGTATCAATTTCTCTTGTGATGACTTTTGCCTCCTTGTCTCCTTTCTGTTATGACCTTTCCTTTTCTTTGTTCAAAGCAGCAAATGCCAATTTTACTAGCTCTACTTCATCCATGATGTCAACATTTCCATCACTACTTTCCAACAATAAAATGGATGATGTGTTTACCTCTTTCTTTTCATCCTCTTTCTGATCTATCTTATTTTATTCTTCCTTCTACTCTTCTTCCTTCTTCCATTCTACCTCATCTACCATAGAAGTATCGATATTCCTTGAAAAAGGGTCCTTCTCATCTTGAGATGTGTTAAGAGTTACTGTTACACCAGAAACATAGAAATCTGGTGATGGATCTTCTTCACTCTTCTTAGTAGATATCTATGTTTCCTTAGATCTCTCACCCATTCCCAATTGTGTGGGCGATGTGGTCTTAGGAGGCGAGGTGTACCCTTGTTGGTTGTGAGTCATCCAATTATGGTGCCATTTACTCATACCCTTGTGATGGCATTATACCTGAAACCTTTAACCGATCTAAATATTGAAACCTTACCCAAAAAGCCTCTCGCCAATCCCTTATCGCCGGTGATTTGTATAGGAGGGGTCTAGATGGAACACTTCTTAGATGCTTAGAAAAGGAAGAATCCGACCAAGCATTAGTTGACATTCCCAAGGGCATCTGTGGGGGACATTCCAATGGTCTTCCCATGGCCCAAAGGTTGCTTAGGGCAAGGTACTATTGGCCTATGATGCAGTAGCTTTTGCACAGTCATGTGAAAAGTGTCAAAAACATGGTAACCTGGTACATGCTCCAAGAAGGGATCTCATTCCTTCTATATCCCATAGGCCATTTTAGCGCTGGGCCTTTGACCTTGTTGGGAAGATTCACCCCAACTCATTAGGTGGACACAAGTTTATTATCACTTCTACTGATTACTTCACTAAATAGGTAGAAGTTGTCCCAATTTCTATTGCCTCAGGAAAGATAGTATCTCTATTCATTCTGAACCATATCATCTATTGATATGGAGTGCCTTCCTGTATTATGACTAACAATGGAGGCCAGTTCAAAAATAAGGACCTTAAACAACTCTGTAAGAAATTCAAGATTAAACAACATTGGTTCTCCATTTACTTCCCACAAGGAAATGGTCAAGCGTAGGAATCAAACAAAACCATTCTTAAAATCTTGCATAGAATAGTTTGTAATAATGATAGAGATTGGCACTTACAGATAAATCTAGCTTTATGGGCCTACAGAACAAGTATTCGTACTCCTACTAGGGCTAGTCCTTTTGCCCTTGCATATGGCGCTAAAGCAGTGTTACATTTGGAGGTTGAGATTCCTTCACTTATAGTTTCCTTCAAAGGTCTAGTTATAGATGAAGACTACCACACCATGAGACTTCAAGAGTTAGAACTTCTAGATGAGAAACATCAAGCATCATTTGACCATATGAGGGTTTATAAAAAGCGCATGTCCAAAGCCTTCAACAAAAAGGTTTTCCCTAGAGAATTTCAAGTAGGAGATCT
>MU227446.1:2300067-2318081 GCA_018584345.1 Thuja plicata
CAATAATCTTATTTAATTAAAAGAAAACATCCCTTTTAATTAAATAAAATAATCTTATTTAATTAAAATAAATCTTTTAATTAAATGATCTTATCTTATTTAATTAAAATCTCTCTTTTAATTAAATTAATATTATCTTATTTAATTAAAAATATCTATTTTAATTAAATAAAATAATCTTATTTAGTTGAAAGAAAATCATTCTTTAATTAAATAAAATCCCCACTTAAAGCTCTCTTTTTGATGAAAAAAGGAAATAAATCAAATAAATCAAATAAATAAAACTCCTTTTTCTCCACACATATTCCTAAGTGGTGGGCTTTTTCCTCTTACTTGCCTTTTTAGGGATTTATCCCACATTGCTCTTGAGGATGCATTTTCTCTCCACACTTTCCTTTATAAGGAGCCCTCTCCTTCTCATTTTAGAAAATCATAAGGGAAAAAAATCAGAGATATAGAGTTTTTATGCTATTGTTATGCTGCAGGTTTGGAGAGCAATTTTGGAGGAGAATTTAAGCACTTGAGCTTCGGTATTGCAACTTCTCTCTTCATCTTCTTCTTTCATGCCCCATGGCAGTCCATTTAGATTAGTTTTTCACTTGCATATTAGATTAGATTCATGTTTCCTTTCATAGATTAATGTTGCATTTGTATTTCCTTTCATAGAATAATCATGCATTGTTATGATATAGATTAATTTCCTTTGTTGCATTGTTATCATATAGAATAGCTTTCATTTGCATGCATACTTGATGATCATAGAGACTAGCATTCTTTATTTTCCTCTTTGAATCTCTCATTTTATGGTGTACTTGAAAGGGCACGAACTAGGTCAATCTGAGGGCCTCCATTACAAACGCTTGCACTCCATGAATAGAGAGATATGAGTCATCATTTGAGACCTCATTCTTGAGTGATCTTGGATATAACGATTTATATAAGTGTGACACATTTTTAGCACACAGTGATCATCAGTATCTTCTTGAGTGCCTTCTGAGTTTCCTCAATGACTTCATCATATTTCCTCGCCATGATTTTCAATAATCTCACCTTTGTCCTTAGTAGAGGTTTTAGTTCCTTGTAAATTCTGTCCCTTTCTTGGACTGATATCACAGGCAGCATGATATCTATTTCTTGGTTTCTTATTGTATCATCTTCAATTTGTGCAACATGTTTTCTTATCTCCAATCTCCCATAAAGATCTATGGGTATGCTTCCTTCAATCTCTAATAGTGTCTTCTTAAAAATAAGTAGGTGCTCTATCAAAATGTCCTCAATTTTAAGTTTGTCTGCCTCTTCATACCTGTTATGATATCTATCAATTGTAACCAACTTGCCTTGCTCTTATGCTCTTTTCTCTAGCATCTTTATGTCAGGTTTCCAAATGTGTTTTTATATTTTCTTCTCTTCTCCTATTGTGCTCTTCTCTTTAGGTGATGTATGCATGCTTGATCTTGTTACTCTGGAAGTGGTATTTTTAGTTTGTGTTGCTACCTATTGAGGTGGAGGTGGGCTGTCTACCATAATTACTTCAAGAGTGGGAGGGGTTGAAGTACTTCCACTTGCAGGTCCAAGTAACCTTTCTGCCATCTTCTTTTTGAATTCTTTAAGTTCCTCTTCTGTCAATCATACTTTAACTCCACAATCATGTACAAGATTTTCTATCTTTCTCTTCCTTAGACCTCTAGTATGTTCTTCTCTCACTTTTGCTAAATTTTCTTCATAAGTTCCCCATATTTCCTCTATTGTGTCAATCTCTAATGCAAGGACATGTTCTACTTGAATGGTAAGCACTTTAGAACTCAATTCATAACCCATGGGGTAACACCATTTCTTCTTGGGTATGACTGCTTCAAAGCACACACAATCAGTTTCAACCATGAAACAGATTGTATCTTTGTATTTCTCTACAATGTTTTCATGTATTATGTACCTTGTCTTCATCTATCTCTATAGTATCTTAATCATACCAAATAATTCACCATCAACCCAAGTAGCATTCTGTCTTTTGTAACTCTGTAAAATCAATATGCCAGTGGGTACACCAAACTTCCAACCACTAGGATGTAAACTAGGAAACTTGTGCTCAATATGAATGAACATATATGCATCAACAATGAACCAAATCTGAAGGTTTTCAATTTTTCCTTCTTTACAAGATTTACATTCTCAAGGAATTGTTGTGCCAAAAATTCACATAGATTATACTATAAATTTTATGTCACCATTCTCCATGCCATCATGATGACTCCAGTGGATACTGAATTAGGTCTGCTACTGTAGTAGAACTTGTACCCAAGTATTATCACAATCAATCATAAATCTTTCTGAAAGATGTCATTTACTATCATTGCTCATTTGTCCCATTTGGAATGAGTTAGGGTTTCAACTTCTTTCTTCACATGTTTCTCCGCAATAGGAATGACTTCGGTGTTGTCCAATCCAGTGATTTCATGGATTAGGTCACTACAAATCTTCACAGTTTGATTACCAATCCAGATAAACTAATCATGAACCCTACTTAACAGTATTTTGAGCCATTCATCTTCATTGAATTCGCATAAATTCAAAATTTTAATTATGCTCAGTTGATTAATATGTTTGTATTCTTCTCTCATGACTCCTTTTTGAGTCATATACTCCATCTTAGTTGATATATCATCAATTCCCAGTATGTCATACTTACAATGTATGTAAGCCCTAATATCTTCTATGTGTAACATGCCATACGAGGTTTGCGAAAATGCTCCCTCGGGATCCTCTTCGCATGATTTGAATGGATGTTTCTTAAAATTATACCTAGGTCTATCTGTAACATCAAAAATAATAGGTGCATCCATGGTTAGATGATGTAAAATAACAAGCTTTCGCTAAATTCTGAGTTTATCCTTCAATCAATCATGCACGACCAATGTAGAATAATCTGAACTTCTCTGCTCTCTGATTTCCTTAGCTCACTCTTTGTCAAATGGTAAAGAGATAAGTCATTAGGTGGTGCTTTATACAAGTTAAATTATGAATTTCACTTTCACTTAAAACTATCCAGTCCACTGTTAGATCTTGTGAATAAAATGTGTATCGGTTGATGTTGCGCTCTTAGATGTATACCAATCTTATACCCAAGCTCGCATGAGCTCAATCCAAGAATTTTGGGGCAGGATATATTCTATTTTCTGTATCCAATGCTCCCCCTAAGGCCATGATCAGTCAATTAGGTCTATTTTTGTCTTGCTACCATAAGGCAATGATCCAGTAGCCTCTATTGACTCTCCCTGAACTAATTTCTCACTAGTTTCTTTTATCTTCCATATCTTACCACTGTTTCTATCTTCTGCCTTCTTGAAACAACTTTCAAAATCACTCTTCACATTTGCAACACTCTTACCAATATCATTTCCATTCTTCTATGAATTCATAGGAGGTGGTACTCTTCTATTGTCTGATCTATTATACCTGCAAAATTTCTCTATATGTCCTGGATTATTGTATTTGTAACATATAGGAGGTCTTCTTTCCTGATTGACTTGCAGCTTACAATATTTCTCAATGTGTCCAATTTTATTACATTTGTAGCATGTAGGTTTCACTGTAGGTTATCTTCCATTGTCTTGTCTATATCCTGATTGATTAGGTTTTTTGCATTCTCTTTCTTGTGCCCATATCCATTACAGTTAAAATAATAACCCAAAAAAATTCTAAAAGGGGCATTACCTCTACAGTCTCTCTTCATGTGTCCAAATCTTTTGCAACCAAAGGATCTACCTCTGAAGGGTCTGATATGTTCTTTAGGTTCTTCAATAGAAGGTTTCTCAGTATCAATCTTCTCATTTGATTTCTCTTCCTGATTCTTTGAACATTCAGCTTCATTGAAGCCAATACCAATCATATCACCTTTAGGTTTCTATTTGTCTCTCTATTCATCAATCAAGTCACTACCGGTGTGAAGTTTCTCAATGTGATTCTTTGCTTCAACAAGTTCACCTTTTTATAATTTGATTATATTTTTCCATTTCCAAATACTTGTTCTTGTAGTTGTTAGCCTCATTCTTCATTTGATCTAATGCACTATTTAAAGCTTCTTCAACTTTCTTCTTTGCATCCTTCTGTACCTGTATTTCTTTATCCATAGTCTCATTTTCAAGTTTCAAAGTTTCATTCTCTTATTTTAGTTGCTTCACCTTATCTTAACTGTCTTCATCTGAATCCTCTTTTATCTGAACCACAAGATCTTGTCTTTGATTTCTGGAAAGCTCAAGTTGATCTTTGAGTTTCTTTATGAATTTCTCAGCTCTTCATATGTTGAATCTCAATTGTCCATTCTCTGCATTTTCTTTATCAAGGTCTTCAAGTGCAACATCAAATTTCTCTTGCAAACTGTCCAAATCTATTATGATCTCCCTCAAGCTATTAGACTTTCTCTCCAAGGGCCAAAAGCTCTGATACCAATTGTTAGGATTGGATTATACTGAGAGGGGGGGGTGAATTAGTATAATAGAACTTTATTAAATTCTTCAACCAATAAAATATTAATCATACACATGCAGTAAAGTAAAGAACATAAGCAAATGACACATTACTCATAACACCATATTTTGTTTTCAAGGAAACCCCGGCCAAGGGAAAACCCTAGTGGGGATGGTACCCACAAGCATGTACTAAAGTATAATTTCCCTGTAAGGAGACCTAGCCCTATTAGGATCTAAATATTACATAGTACATTTCCTTATTAGAGGAATAACTACCCTGTTAAAGGTTCAAAACGCCCTGTTATGGGCCAACTGAGCTTACAACTCTTACAATATAATTCAGGTTACAAAGTGTTCTCAGTCGTGAACAAAACAAGCAACACTGGTGCTTAGATATTTCCTTTATAGTTCTCCAACGATCTCTGCCATTCTCTTCTCTTCTATTTTCTCAAAAACTCATCCAACTATCCAACTTAACCATGTCAATCTTTATCAAAAAGATCTTACATATATATCTCTCAACTTTACAAAGTCAGCTCTCAATATGAATATTAAAAATATTAATAAGTTAGCCTTCAATAAAAAATACATTTAATATAGTAAAAATTAAATGCATATTCAGTGCTCTTGCATAGTCAATGTGGAGGTTATCAACAACCAAAATACAACTTCAATTGCTTGGAGTTTAAGCCATACTCCCTCAATCTTCGCTACTGTCAAACTGCTCTATTTCATTGTTCTATTGTAGTCTGTCTAACTTCAATTCTATCTAACTCATTGTAGAATCAACCAAAACCAAATTGATCTTAGGTGGAGTTCATAAATACCCCATACTATCTTCCTCTAATCTCGCTTTCCCTAAATCATTGATCTCAATCTTCGACACCCAAAACACTTATGTATCTCTGCTTCTACACTTAGTCGATTTACGAATCACCAAAACTCATCTTTTTTGGAATCGATCTGAAACCTAGACGTGTTTCCATAAATTACAACAAAAAATTAAATCAAATTTACATAAAATTGATTACTTTCCAATAGAGATATGTAGGATTAAGAAACTCTTTTTTACAAGAGAGTCAATTCAATATCAATACTCTTAGGGACTCTATTCCTTAGTTTCTTAGAAATGAAAGATTGAAAGGTTAGGGATTTGGAATTAAATTTGAAAATGATTATTATAGAAAATTGATAACCATAAAGAATATACAAAAAGGAATTGCAAATAATATTGTGCACCTATGCCTAAAATCTAAAATATTTTGGGTTTCCTTAGTTGAATAGGCCGGCTAGCTCCAGAGGCTGAACTAGTTGACAAAGTTCTAAATCGAGGCTTCAGAGGGTCATAATAGGCTTCTTGTGAAATTTAAACTTTCTTTTGGAGGGATTGGGTCACCCTAGGCAGATTTCTCCTAGGATTGGTCACCCTGGGCAACTAGCTCCTTTGATCTAAGCCTAAAATTTGGGATTTGGGTCTATGGTAGTGTGTAAAGCTAATTTTTTTTGAAAATATCTACCAACACCTATATCTAAACCTAAAAGTATTAAAATTAGTATGTGTGGCTATATAGGAGTTTGCCTTATTCAAACCCTTATTTTGGTGATCTCCACCTCCACAAATAGCCAAATTGAAATAGGAATTTTGTGTGCTCTTGAATCTTAAGTGCATCTAAGATTTCTATGAGCGAAAATGCATAAAATTAACCCAAATATCTACTCAAGTCTATTTGATATTTTGAAATGATATTTAAAATAAAATTATGTGAATCACTAAGAGCCAATTGATTTCTACAATTTGTGAGTTAATCTTAGTGCAAGCTTTGGATTTGACTGTGTGAGTATTTTTGCATCATTTCTTTGCAATCTTGATCCTTAGTGTCTCCATCTTCTTGGGTTTCAACAATAGTTCCCTCCTATGGAGGCTCTCAATAAAAGTCAATAAATTTCCACAATCCATGAAAAAAATACACACAATCAAATCTAGAACTTATACTAAGATTATATGAATCACAAATTGAAATGACAAAATTCAGATGTGAAGCTTGCATATAGAAATATGAGAATAACATGAAATCATATCACACCCATAAGGGAGAGGTACAAGCCAATCATCATTTGGTAATATCCCATTATCCTTAAACATTTCTTGAAGCTTCCTTGGTGATGATGAAAAATGGATTGGGATCTTGATGCCTGCCAATTTTTCTTGACTTGCATATCGTCACCTCATAGGACTTCTTCAAATTGCAGAGCTATTCTTTTACAATTTATTCTTGAAAGAAATGAGGGGATAAATTTTGTTTTATACCTCTTCCTAGTGTTTTGATATTTAATTTTTGGAGCAAGTCGACATGGGTTTGGAATTCCCACTCATACCAGCTAATTGTTGCACATTTCAAATTTGAAGCAAAATTAACAAGAGAAGGTTGCCTGAGTTGACTTGCTCCTCCCAATGAGAACCCAGAATTTGAATTGAGGGTCTGAAACATCGAGGAGAAGCCAAAATTGAACTTGGAATTGAGTTGTGATGTTGGGATGAAATATGAAAGGCCACACATGGTAAAATAGAGCCTAGGTAAGAAATAAGTTATTGAGTGGATTAAATAATTAAAGGGCACACCAATAAGTAAGGACCCATATAGAATTTTGATGAGATTAAATTAAGAGAGGACTTATATTTTTTATTTAATTATTAATTATGTTGGTATTGTGTTGGGAGATTGTTGGTATTGTGATAGATATTGAGGTGCAATCACAAGGAGTCACTTACTTGGTTGTCATTGATGGAAACTAAGTTAGCACAATGCAACTAAGTCAGTACAATCATGAAAGACTACAGGTGAAGTGAAGAGACAATTGGTAAGAAGGTAATGCTGAAAATTGGCTAAGTCTAGAAGAGCGGTAGACAGTAAGAATATCACTTTGGTGGAAATCATGGCAGAAGTGGAATTATGAGGAGTGGTCACAAATACAACTTCAAAATGCTTATATTGCAAAGTGGTTCCAACCACAATTCATTTGATTGATCGGTGAGATATTTTTTGTTGTCACAGACATTAAGATAGGTAGAACACTTATGTTCTTGAGTAATAGTCGGTAGATTATAGATCAGTAAGCGGTAAAGTACGTGTGATCACCTCTAATTATATGATGATGTGGAATAAAGGTTATACATTCAATGTTTATATATATTTATGAGATCGATGCAAACATTTAAGTCAGATTTGAGGTGTTGCCTTGGAGAAGTCAAAACATGTTTGACTACTTTGGAGATATACCTTGCAGATCTTAGCTTGACCTAATGAAATTATGATAAATCATTTTATTCATTGAGATTATCATTTTGACACATGGTGCTTTCATGGGAGAGTAATTTAAAGACCATTTTTATGTTAGTGGAATTTGTTTATATAAAGGAAACTGCTCATATTGAAAAGAGGTTGTAAGAGTTGTTTTGGGTGATGAAATTAGGGTTTTGTGATTCAATTTGTAGTTGCGATCAGAAAGATGATAGATAGAGATAAGAGAGAATTTACAAAGAACAAAGAACATATTGGAAATGACAAACAATCAGTGCTACATCCAAATCACTAATCTTGTTGTTCGCTAGTAGTTGTAGCAAGAAAAATCCCTTAACTATGTGAACTCTAACATGTTCTTTTTGTGAATCCTTTAACATGGTAACTTATTTATTGAGGTTTGAAATCCTCTAGCGAGGTAGATCATATTTTATCTAATTGTACTCCTAACAATGTACTAGTCACTCCTAATAGGGTGAACTCTCAGAAAGGGTATTTGTAGCTCCTAATAGGGAAAACTCATTTACTACAGTATTGGGCTTGTGGGTGTCAGCCCTACTGTGGTTTTTTACCTCTTACAATTTTTTCCACAAGAAAATGTATGTTTCATGTGTGATGAATTTGTCGATTCTTGATATTACTTTACTTTATGTATCTGCATCAGTTGTACAATTTTTTGTTTGGAAAGTAATTCAATAGTTATTTAGATCAGTGGTAGAATTTGTTTACTATCTTCTTGGACTGATTCACCCCCCTCTCAGTACCTATTAATTCCAACAATTGGTATCAGAGAAAAGGTCCTCTTGGTGATAAGCCTAACACCTTGGGGAAAATATCCACTATCATGGAGGTTTATAGGTATGAGATGCAATTTGAGAATGCAAACAAGATGTTCACTGACCTACATAAAAAGTTGAAGAAGTCACTTTCCAAAAAGGGAGAACTCACTGAGAAATTAAGTGAAATCCAAGACTACATAGAACAATTGTCTGAAGGTAGTACATATGAAGAGTCTAAGGAGGCAATTTTTGATTTCTTGATTAAGAATAAGGGTCCCAATGAAAATGTAGCTAATCTAAAAAGAGATCCTTAAAGTCAGTCTATTAGGATGTGTGAAGTCCTTGAGGAAAAAGGAAAAGTTGCAGATGCAAGGAAGACTATTGAAGTTGCTGAGAAAATTGCTGATGATACCCTAAAGGAAAAAGATGAAGAGCTTATCAAACTAAGACATTAATTTTCTTTATATCAAAGTCAAATGCAAGATACTGTTGCAGAGAATCTTCAAGTAATAGTTGAGAATGAAAGGCTTAGAGATATGAATGAGACATTGAAAAAGGAACTGAAAATTTGAGAAAGAAGCAAATTAAAAGCTGAAGCAATACAATGAAAGCTTGCAAAATCTTTATGAACAACTGAAGAGCCAAATAAGACATAGAGACACAACCGGTCTAGGTTATATGGGAGAAGAAACATTTCAAATCAGTGAGTCCTCTAAATCTGAACCTAAGGAGACACATAAAGATAAGAAGATAGATCCAATCAAATCAGATAACAAACCTAACAAACCTACTTATTATAACTTTGGAAAGCTTGGTCATACTACAAATTCGTGTAGGAGAAAACCGGTGAATAAACCTAACTCTTTCAATACTTATTGCTATAATTTTCACAAGTATGGTCATGCTGCATATGAGTGTAGATCTAAATATAGAAGTATATCTAGTGGTGGTAACTTTTGTGGATACTATTTTTCATGCAAAAAATATGGACACAAAGGAGATTGCAGGTCAAGAGTGTATGCACATAGATCACCTATCACACTAGTGAATACTATTAGAAGGGAAAGAAAATTTAACACTACATGTTATGTATGTGGTAACTATGGACATACAAAAGTAAATTGTAGAATGAGAAATCTGAGAGGTAATTTTGTTCCTTGGAATAAAACTGACATTGCATGTTTTTTCTATCAGAAGATAGATCATTTGGCTAGAGATTGTCGGTTTAGGAATGAATTTCCTAATCTGTCAAAAGATATGAAAGGAAAGCAGATTACTAATGTTGTTGAACTCAGAAGTGATGTGAAGAAGACATGGGTAAAGAAAGGTGAACTAAATTTTTCTGAGTTGACTGAGAACTCCACAAGTTTAGGAAGTGTGGAGGTTCCATCAGTGAACTAAGCTTATTATTTTCTTAGGGGGAGCACTTAAAGACAAATGCATTACCAATCTCCTAAATTCAAGAGCACAATAAAGATCTACATGCACATTATGGTGTAAGTTGCTATGATTTTGTTTTTGAGATTTTGTGGTTGATATCTATTTGATAGCGGTTATTAATATTGGTTGAGTACCAATCGGTGGATACATGTTAATCGGTGATCGAAAGTATTCCCACCATTAAAGTATGCAACGTTTATTTCTCTAACAATAAAAGAGGGAAAAGTAACTTCATTTCACACCTTTACTGTCATTTGAACATTCAAGAGCTATCTTGATCTATTGTGTGCAACAATTACTTTTTTAATTAATATTTTGAGCTAAATTGATATCAAGTTTACGTGAAGCTCTAACCGGTGTATTGAAATTATCAATTTAGTTTGTTGTTATATTTTTGTGTTGTTTCCATTATTCATAATGGAAAAGAACATTGATACCCTAGTTCTGGTTAACATCTCAAAGGAGCCTCAACTCATATTTAAATTGCATCCAAGAAAAGTGATCAAGATTGATATGTCTGGGTCCTATCCACTATTCCTCAGGGAGTGGTGCTGATTGAAGATGTTTGGTCCTATATCCATTACTGAATAGAAGAATTGGGAGCTGAAGAAATCAATGGAGAATACAAGGGTATGTGCATCGTGGTATGCTCAAAGATGAGCACAAACATCTACAAGAGAATGGTTTAACTTATGCAGTGGACACTCCCACTAAATTCCATCCCGATTGGATTCTCTATGTGATAAACAGAGTGGATGATTAGTTCATATGGGTGGATAGACTACACAATATTTCAAAGACAATGATTCACAGAGTTACAAAATTTTGAGCACAAGGTTTGAAATGTACATTGAGAATGATGGAAAATCATTTGGTCACTGAACTAACTAAATCTAAACAAGATGATAGAGAAATGAAAATAGATCATATTCAAGACAAGGAAGTTTTCATTGCATCCATAGTGATAGGTTATATAGTTTACTAGTCTAGTTGAGTTAACAGTGTGTCTGGTGGTGCTATTCATGCTTCCTATTAGATGGTTAAAGATGATTCAGTGTATGATTTATGTGAGATGATCAGAAGTCAGTTCTTGACAAACATAGAAAGGATAAAGAGAGAGAAGAGACAATCAATCAAGTATGGTTCCCAACTAGTATGTATGGTTTTCTATGTTAAAAAATTCTTCCCTGGTAGAGGAAATGTTACATGGTCAAAGGAAAAACCTATAGTTATTCAGATAAGTGAATTCATAAAATAATTAGATGATAAATTCAATAATGTCATGTGGGGTTATTTCAAAGATTTCCAATCTAAGATGCATAAACAAGAAAGGATGCCAACTAGCATTGTAGAAAAGTACAAGAATGATATTTGTTTTCTAGTAGACATTGATTCATGTATTGTGCAAGATGTGGAACCTAGGAAATATTGGTTTCCTCCTATGGGATATGAAGTAGAGGGTGATTTAGTAGCTTTACATGTTGATGAGTTGTTGACAAAACCCTTAGACAAGCAAGCATAGAGATTTGGAACCCATGATGAAGCATTTACCAAAATTCAAAAGGAATTGAAGAAACCAATCATTGAAAGGAAAATAAGGAGAAAGGTATCTAACCTAGAGAAGAAGTTTGGAAGTAGTGATGTAGGAAAATCTTGCACTGACACAACTAAAAAAGAAGCTAAGGTGAAGATAAAATAGATAAAACCAACTGCTAGTCTAGTTAAGTCTAAAGTGGAATCATAAAGGAAGAAAAGTAAAATCACTTCTACTCCAAAGATAACTTACAAGAGGAAGAGAAAATCCAAAGGGGTAAAGGATGTTCAAAAGGAAACTGATGACGATGAAGGAGAAAGGATTGAATTAGACAAGGATGCCTTTGAAATGATAAAGAGTGGTAAGACAAATAAATCCCCTTCCATTGAGGATGTTGAAAAAGGTATCATGGAAAATGGTAGACTTGCTATTGTTGGCAGAAGATACACCTTGGGGAGTGATGAAGACAAGAAGTTAGAAGACGCAATTTTGTATCATTTTTGCAAATTTTGCAGAACTCCTTTAGAAATCGATTCTTGCATTCTTGATGAGCTATATTAGTTGATTAATGCAATATGGAATATTGCATTACATTTGGATAGGGAGATTATGGAAAGAGAACTAATCCAAGTGCAACCTAAACTATGTGTTGAAGATGGTAAGATAATGATTGATGCTCACAAGCATGAATACAAAATAAAAAGTAGATTAGCTAGACTTCTAATTGATGACACAAAAGGTGTACATAATGATACTATTGAGATATAGAAGAAGCTACTACAGATAAAAGAGGTAGCATCACAAGAAGAAAAATTTCAAGCTGAATTCAATAAACCTATGCAGGGAGATGATACATTTTCTATAGATCAAGTAATTGGGATGTTGTTCTTGATGTTCCTAACTTGGTGCAGAACATTGGAACACAAAATATCAGTCTATCATAAACAGGTGGAGATGAGATTGAAATTGTAGACATTATAGGTAAAGAAGATTCATCCTCACCATCACTTATGGAACATATAGAGGTTTTGATGTATGAGAAGGAAGAGTAGAAAGCAGTAGATAGTAAGTAGGAGGAGACTCAGAAAAATATTGAAGGAGAACTTAAGACTAAAAGGAAATTAAGTCTCGGAGAGACAAGTGTAAGGAAGAGATAGAAACCAATGACTATCGTAGAAGAGGAAGAAGAGGAAGTTGATGAAGAAGAATTACCGACCACACTAGTCGATAAAACCAAATTGAAACCCAAAGAATTAATGAAATTTTTAGAACAAGTTGAGAAAAAAGAAGAAGAAGAAAAGAGTATTAAGGAAAGCTAGATACATTCTAGCTGAGTTAGTGCCCGAGGTAGAATATGATGAAGATGATACTCCTATTGATCAAGTGGATACTCTTATCAAGGCAAGTTTAGATCAAGGCCCAAATTCCCAGTCAAATGTTGTGAAACTTGTAGAGGAGAACTTAGAGAAGAAGATGACATGTAAGATGATAGAGAAGACTACCAAAGATAGGATCAAATTGTTAGATTTGATAAAGGAAGTTAAAAGTACATTTATTAAGGTAGGTCAATTATTTACCAGAGTATCAAGGTATCCTAATTTTTTTCAAGATTTGAACAAAGAAGAGATGAAGATCAGAAGGAGTTGGAGAACCTAAGAAGTTAGCTTGTTCCTTTGACAAGTTCAGTCACTACTTATAGTAGTCAAGTCAAGAAAATATCACACAAGGTTAAGAAAATTTAGAATGAGCAAGAGAATAGAATGCTCACTCTACTAGAACTTCAATCATCCTTATCTCCTACAGAAGAGGTCATGCAACTGCATGTGAAGAAGGAAGATGGCATACTTGCCTTGCCTGAAATGAGCACTATAGATAGCATGGAAGAGCTTGCTTCTAGTTTGATTGAAAAAATCATTTATATGGGATACTTGCAGAAGGTATGGGAAACATCCTTGGCATCAACAAAGATAAACTTCAAGATGATCTTTGATAGGATGTAAGTAAGATTTGTTTAAATGTACATATATTTTAGTTTTTGTACCTTTGTCCTTGTTGTCAAGGGAGAGTTTATGCATATAATATGGGGAGTATATGTATAGGGAGTCATAATTTTATATTGAGATTATGATTGCACCATTGTAAGTTGTTAGCATGTGTTTGTTAGCATATTTTCCATCAATACCAAAGGGGGAGATTGTTGGTATTGTGATGGATATTGAGGTGCAGTCACAAGGAGTCACTTGTTTTTCATTGATGGAAACTAAGTTAGTACAATGCAACTAATTCAATACAATCATGAAATACTATAGGTGAAGCAAAGATACAATTGGTAAGAACATGTAATGCTGAAAATTGGCTAAGTCTAGGAGATCGGTTGACAATATGAACATCTCTTTGGTGGTGATCATGGTAGAAGTGGAATTACCAGCAGTAGTCATAAATACATATTCAAAATGTTTCTAGATTGCAATTTGGTTCCAAAAACAATTCATTTGATTGATTGGTGAGAAATTTTTTGTTGTCACAAACATTAAGACAGGTAGAACACTTGTGTTCTTGAGTAACAATTGGTAGATCACAGATCAATAAGCGGTAAAGTATGTGCAATAAATGCTAATGATATGATGACATGGAATAAAGGTTATACATTCAATGTTTGTATATATTTATGAGATCGATGCAAACATTTAAGTCAGATTTGAGGTGTTGCATTGGAGAAGTCAAAATGTGTTTGACTACTTTGGAGATATAACTTGCAGATCTTATCTTGACCAAACACAGTTATGATAAATCATTTTATTCATAGAGATTATCATTTTCACACATGGTGATTTCACGGGAAATTAATTTAAAGATCATTTTTATGTCAGTGGAAGTTGTTTATATAAAGGAAACTTCTCATATTGAAAAAAGGTTAAAAGAGTTGTTTTGGGTGATGCAATTAGGGTTTTGTGATTCAATTTGAGGTTGCGATTAGAAAGATGATAGAAAGAGAGCAAAGAGAAGTTAGAAAGAAAAGAGAACATATTGGATCTGACAAGAAATCAATGCTTATACATCCAGATCACTAAACTTGTTGTTCTCTAATAGTTGTAGCAAGCAAAATCCCTTAACCGAGTGAACTCTAACAGGTTCTTTTTGTAAATTCTTTTAACATGGTAAATTCTTTATTGAGGCTTGAAATCCTCTATCCAAGTAGATCATAGTTGATCTAATTGTACACCTAAAAATCTACTAGTCACTCCTAATAGGGTGAACCCTTAGAAAGAGTATTTGTAGCTCCTAGTAGGGAAAAGTCATTTACTGCAGTATTGGGCTTGTGGGTGTCCCATCGTGTTTTTCCCTCTTACAAGTGTTTCCACAAGAAAATATGTTTCATGTGTGATGAATTTGTGGATGCTTGATATTACTTTCTTTTATGTATTTGCATCAGTTATATTTTTTGTAGTACCTATTAATTCCAACAAATAAAGTGCATGATGAAGTCCTATAATGCATAATAGAATGAAACCTACTAAAATTAGTGCTAGGAGAGCATATAGTTGGACACTCTTACAAAGGTGTACAATTTGCGATCCTACACATACATTCAACTTATTATCAACTCACATTTTGATGTCCATGTTCCTGATTAAAAAAATTATATTGCCTTATCTTGGGTCAATCCCATGGTGCTACAGTTCTATATTAAGGTGCTTAAGATTAAACCTAAATTCAAATTCTCAAGTTCCTATCCTTTTCACTAGTTATAAGAGACCAATTGGTACACATTTGCATGAATTAATGTTATGTATTTGAATTTAGATACACTCACTAATGCAATTAAATCATATGGGAAAATAATCTAGAAACCAAGAAAAATATCTAAATAGCATTCATTTCTAGGAACATGTCAATTTAGACCATTAAAAAGAATCAAAATTTACATATATGTTATTTGCATGCTTATATATGCTATCATTGAAAATTCCCCCAAGGTCATAATGTTGGTCCATCAAGGGAGTTCACCTAGGAGAACATGTATTAGCAGTTTGATGTTTTCTCCAAAGATATTTTAAATAAATTGTTCTTATGTATATTCAAATATTGAAATTTCTAACAAATTGAGTTGCAAAAGTTTGTTATCTGTTGTATAAGACCAATATCTTAGAGAATTGATCACATCACTTAAAATCGACTCTATAACACTTAAAATTATCTTAATATGAAATATTGAATTTGCTTGAATCTAAAAGAATGGACATACCAATGACATCATTTTCTAATTATTGTTGAAATGATTCTTCATATCTTCAACATATGTATTCAAACACAAACTTTAAAACTCTATTAACCTCTATTAATTTTAAAATATTTACTATAATTATACTTTCCTTTCAAACTACCTAATCTATTTTAAAATATTTATTATAATTATATTTCTCATCAAATTACCTAATTTCTATTCCCTCACATCTAGGTGCGTACTAGGTGAATCCAATTAAGTCATTGAGATGACACCGACTAAATTTGGTGTCATGTCCATCATTTAGATGAGACCTTTCGTAAGACCAAGGTCATAAGTTTGGTCTCATGTCCATATTAATTACCTAGATTGCTCCTTTCTTAACCTGTAGTTTTTTTCTTTCCCAAGTGGCACGTACCATTCAAAGTAAGCATAATGTGCTTGTGTGATGAACAACTTTTTTCATTTCGGGCGAGTAAAAAATAAGAACAAAGCAAGAATGAGTGAAATTTGACCTACCTTAAAATATTCTATGGAAGGTGGTCACAGATTAATTTATATTTGAATAAATCAGCATGATTTATTAGAGACTCTCAAGCTATAAATTGATTGTTTATGCATTTAAAGTGTACCAGGACACCAACAAAACCGAGATCTTAATTTATGAATGTTATAATTGAGATCTCCGTTGAGGTAAACAACTGATAAGTTATAATTGAGATCTCTGACCAGAAGTTGCATTAAAGCTGTATTTGCAGCAAAATAATAAGGAACAACATATTCGTATAGAATGGATAAGAAGAGCAGAGTTCTAATAGTGGGGGGTACTGGTTTTATAGGCAAAAGAATTGTGAAGACCAGTTTGGCTCTTGGCCATCCTACTTATGTTTTGTTCAGGCCAGAAGCCCTCTCTTACATTGACAAAGTGCAGATGTTGATATCCTTCAAACAGCTTGGGGCCAAACTTGTTGAGGTAAACACAACAAATTTAAGTTTAGATGGTATTAGATCCTTCTCTTTATCTTTGGAAGATTTGTAAACCAATTTCATTCAAAGAGATTTGATTTAAACCTTGATTTTTGTGATATTCATTACTGTCTTATCCATTTGATTTCACATTCCTTTTTCTCTCAGCTAGATGATACTAGCACTTGTACCTTTTGAAAGGTTCAAGGGGTACGCCGATAGTACTATATAGGTTCATTATTGTTTTGTACATGCGGAATAGGTGAACCTCCCCCTCTCTCTACCTCTCTTTCCTTATTTCTCCCTATTCCTCTAACTAGCATTTCCTATATGAAATGGACGACCTAGATTTTTAAAATCAACAATTCAAATCTCTCTCTCTCTCTCTCTCTCTCTCTCTCTCTCATGTTGACTATTTTTTTTTGTAGTGTGAGCCCTTGAGATTTGTGTATAATAATAGCCCATGACATGGTAAGTGGGAATTGCCTCCGACTACCTAATGTTACAGGTACTATTGGTATAAATTTTGGATCTTTTTGGTTTCATGGGGGCCACTGTAATTATCAATTCTTGCTATGACATACAATTGGATATCTAGTGGCTTACAACCTTCCCATAAATAATTTCAATAATCTCACCAAAATCTATATTGACAAGTCCTCCCTCTATCTATATGTTTGTTGTAAACATAATTTGTTGCCTTTTGCAAAGAAGTTCCCATTCTCAAATTCACAACTTATGTTCTACATCCAATATCCAGAAAACAAAATGTCCATCATGCACTTCCCATAGTCGAATTGTATAGAAAGCCACCCGTGAAATCTGGATGCATTCTTGGATGATATATATTTTTGATCCTCTTTTTATTTGTTTCGAATTCTAATTCATAATATACCTTTTTGTCTAGTTAAACTATAATTGGGAAGATTATTTATTTGTTCATTTATTTATTAATGAAAGTCTTTTTATAGTTTAAAAAGTCAAACATAAATGTTTCTAGGATATAATGGGAATTTGGATCTAATGAAGGATATGTATAAAATAACGTGTATGATTTTTATGTGCTTTTGTATGGGTGAACCCAAAATGAACCATCCTCATATTTTGTTTCGCTAGATTTGTGAACCCAAATTGTGAATCCAAATAAGAACCAAAAATTGTAAATTTAGCTTAAGTTCAACCTGTTGGTTCCTTTTCTTGCTGATATGTAAATACCCTTCAAGGGTTCACTCTATTTATCCCTAACACTGATTCAGCATAGAATAGAACAACAGAAACAAGGTTTTGAAACCTTCTGCACTTTGA
>MU227446.1:2330320-2341783 GCA_018584345.1 Thuja plicata
TTGATAACTGATTCACCCCCCCCTCCTCCCCCCTCTCAGTTATCCCTGAAGTATTCTAACAAGTTTATCATTTTTATTTTGTGTTTTAATGGTTAATTTATTTCAAGCATGCAAATCTAACTTAGAGCACACTTTAATTTTGGTGTTATTAAAATGAATCCATACACATCCAATTTGGTGCTCTAAAATTGAATCTTAAGTAGCTTGGATTAACCACAAATCTATGTTTTGCATAATCAATTTAGATCATCTATTCATTTAGGTTATTGGTGTAGTCACTGAGCTTGCGATGACCTGAGAGCAAGCTCATACTCCTGCCTACTAGAAGGCAATGGGTCGTTGTCAGTTATTGTAGTGGTTTATTTTGATTTCGTATTGTCTAACCCACTAACTACATAAAGACTTCATTGAAGTGTGTGTGTCAGTTGTGCAACTTGCAGGTACTCGCCCATTTTCGTGCAAACAAGTATGTCATTATGAGGTTGCTAATACAATTATATAAATTTATCGAGGTGAATGAATAGTCAAATCCTTGTGGCTAATCCCTATATTGAGGCGGGTGAAGGAAGATGTTTAGGAGTTAAATAAATGTGTAGAAGTATATGTGATTAATAATAAGGTAAAGGTCAATGCAAGAGTATAAGTGTGTATATATAAATGAGTAAAGTCTAATATAATGGGTCTAACTTTATAGAATTACCATTTGTCAACATATACATATAGGAAAATGTTTCGTCAATATAATAATAACAATAAATAAATAATAACATAAATACTTAAGTTTCACCATTTCACATGTGTACAAATATATAAGAACAAAACTTAAGAATAAAAATACATACATTTAACGACAAAGAGGATGTTTGCATTTTTTGTCCTTTTTTGTGGACAACTTTAATTTGTTGGAGTACTAAATTGTCCTTTCCTCCAACAACCTTTTGTTTCAATGGTTTGTTTCTAATGTATAATGAGTTGGGGCTCTTCACCACTTACTTTAATAAAAAATAATAGTAAGAGGCCATAAGATGTTTTCCTTTTTAGACTAACTTTAAATATTCATATAATTTCTATAATGCGCAATCAATATTATGATATAGAATAATTGAATACAAAAGGACATAAAATTATTGAGGAGAGACATGAAAACACTTGTAGTGGCCAAAACTTGTACACAATTTGATTCTTCATAAATAACTTGATAATGACTTGATTGAATATTATGATAGATTCTCTAAAAAAAATCTTTGTTAGATTTGATTTTTCATAAATAATTTGATCACTTCACACTTTTGATAGATTTTTTTTAAAAGTCTTCTCAAAATTGTATTTTTCATAAATGACTTGACAATTGATTTGATTGAAAAATTGAACAGATTCTCTTAAAAAAGACATTGAGACTTGAGCTTGGAAACATTGATAGCTGTCCCTTATTTGTCTCCATTAGTCTATTGCCTATTTTGAATAGTTGAATGCTGTCATCGATTATCTCATCTTTAGAATTTGGGAAGGACGTTCGTTTCATAGAAATCATTAAGATAAATATATTTTATTTCTGTATTATATCTGCCATGGAACTCTTGTTCTTTGCTGAATCGAAGCAATTCCACTTAAGTATAATATTAAATTCCCGTATTATTCACACCTATTTTTACAACCAATGGTCAACATCTCATTTTGACGTGTAGTTATTTTTTCTCTTCAAGGAAAATCTGCATTCTCATTGAAAAGAAGGCTCAACAACTTTTTCTCAGAAGAGTAATGAAGGAAAAAAACTCTTAGACTTATTTTCATTTTTACCCAGTTCATAAGTGTTTGTTGGGTCTCTTCAAAAAAAGCCCCCTCTCGTTAGAGGCAAAGAACAGCATGCTCAGATATATGTAAGAAGCAAAATGCCCAAAATTTGACTGTGAAAGTGGATGCACATAAGAATATGGATAAGAAGAGCAGAGTTCTAATAGTGGGGGGTACTGGTTTTATAGGCAAAAGAATTGTGAAGGCCAGTTTGGCTCTTGGCCATCCTACTTATGTTTTGTTCAGGCCAGAAGCCCTCTCTTACATTGACAAAGTGCAGATGTTGATATCCTTCAAACAGCTTGGGGCCAAACTTCTTGAGGTAAACACAACAAATTTGAGTTTTTTTTGTTGATGGTATTAGATCCTGCTCTTCATCTGTGGTATTAGATACTGAACTGTCCTCTCACTTTTGTATTAGTTCCATTAGTTTTAGTTTTGTAAAATTATTTACACAACGAAATTTAGAAATAGTAATTATTGTTAATATAGATTGTGGAAATTAACATTAGGAACAGTTGATTGTTAAAAGAAGTTGATTTGTATTATTATGAACAGTTGATCAGTAAGGGGCTGAAGCTGAGATTTTTATTAATATATAAACTGTTGATTGTTAAAAGTTGATTTGTATTATTATGAACAGTTGATCAATAAGGGGCCGAAGCCGAGATTTGTATTAATATATAAACTGTTGATTGTTAAAAGTTGATTTGTATTATTATGAACAGTTGATCAATAAGGGGCCGAAGCCGAGATTTGTATTAATATATAAACTGTTGATTGTTAAAAGTTGATTTGTATTATTATGAACAATTGATTGTTAAAAGTTCTGTATTGGATCTATTTATTTTGTTGAGCGTATGTAAAATTATTCAGGCAAACAAATTTCAAAGTAGCAATTATAGAATTTATAGATTGTGGAAATCAAATATCATGAACTATTAATTGTTAAAACAAGTGTATTTGATTCATCTGTTTTAATGCGTATTTGATGTAAAATTACTCACAGTTGAGTTTTGAAACAGTAACTATCAACATTATAGTCTAAGTCTAATGTCATGATCTATTGATTGACTATGAAAGTCTAATGTCATTATGTATTGATTGGTAAAATTTTGGTATTGGTTTCTTCAATTTTATTGATTATTTAGTCTAAAATTATTCATACAATTGAATTTAGAAATTACTTGGTATAATAGATTGTAAAAATCTGATACCGTAAACTATTGATTGCTAAAAATTCTGTAATAGAACCATATGTTTTGTTCAAAATTTGAAGTAAATTTACTGATACAATTTAATTTAAAAATAGCAACTATCCACATTAAACATTGTGAAAATCTAATACAATGAGCTGTTAAAAATTGTGTATTAGATTTATCTATTTTGTTGAATATGTGACTACAATTATTCACACAATGAATTTGAGAACAACAATCATCAATACTATACACTATGAAAATTTAATGTGATGAACTATTGATTGTTAACAAATCCATCTGTTTTGTTGAAGATTTTGAGTAGAATTTCATTGAACTGTGCAGGCTTCATTGGATGACCACCAAGGGCTTGTGGATGTTGTGAAACAAGTAGATGTTGTGATCAGTGCTGTTTCAGGAGGTCTGGTGCGCCACCATATACTTGACCAGCTCAAGCTAGTGGAGGCAATTAAAGAAGCTGGCAATATTAAGGTGAGAGCATTTTATTCATAAACAAAATCAGTATAGACCAAAGATGCTTGTATTATGCATTATAATTGAATATATAATTCAACAAAAAATATATAATTTGTGTATAACACTGTCTACTATATAATAAATATTAACATTTTAGTTGGCCATGATATATAAAAAAATATTTATTTATGAAGTGCTTTTTATAGTTGGTATAATTTATAATTAAATAATTTAAGAATATATATATTATGTATATACAGACTACTTTATAATAAATAATATTTTAGTTGGGTATGATATATCATAAAATATTTATTTATAAAGTGTTTTTCAAAATTGATATAATAATTATTATATATGTAGTCAGTGAATGGTATTTTATAAAGCTGTTGCTAATTTCTATACAAAATGCACTAAAGACAAAAAAAAAGAGAGAATAATTTCATTTTTAAAAAGAGTTTTATAAAGTTGACTATGATGTATAAAATAATATTTATATACGAAGTATTTTTTCACAATTAATAAATTTGTTTAATGATTGTTTGGAAAAATAGAGATTTCTTCCTTCAGAATTTGGGATGGACCCAGATGTTGTAGAAGATCCATTGGAACCTGGTAACATTACATTCATTGATAAAAGAAAAGTTAGACGTGCCATTGAAGCAGCAACCATTCCTTACACATATGTGTCTTCAAATATGTTTGCTGGGTTCTTTGCTGGAAGCTTAGCACAACTGCAAGATGCTCCCCGCATGATGCCTGCTCGAGATAAAGTTCTCATATATGGAGATGGAAATGTTAAAGGTAATGTCTCTTTACATGATGAATAATTTATATGTTAAACAATGAGAAAGATTCATATTTATTGTTTTTATGCATATTGCATTTGTAGGTGTTTATGTAGATGAAGATGATGCTGGAATATACATAGTCAAATCAATTGATGATCCTCGCACACTCAACAAGACTGTGTATATCAGGCCACCAATGAATATACTTTCACAGAAAGAAGTAGTTGAAATATGGGAGAGACTATCAGGTTTGAGCCTAGAAAAAATCTACGTTTCTGAGGACCAACTTCTTAATATGAAAGGTAAATCTCTACTATTTGAATAATTTATTTAGTCTAATTTTCAATAAACAAAAATAGAAAAAGGAGAGGAGATCTTAGAATTGTACTAGAAGTCATGGAAGCTATTTGAAATGTATACAATAAATTTAAAAAATTCTCTTAATTAAGATGATTAAAATTTAGTACAAATTAAAAGATATGTTTACAAACTCTATATATATATATATATATATATAAACAATTATTGAATAAATATTTGTAAATTAAAAATAGATTATTAATAGAAATAGATATATTTTTAGTTTAAAGTGTGTATTTTTAATCTGTAATTTAAATTAAAGTAATAATAAAATATATTTTACATTTCAAACTAAAACAATTTTAAAAGAGGATGAGATTGATGAAAGGCAATAGAAGAGTGAAACAATGAAATAGGTATATCAGTCTCATTAAATGGTAAGTGAGGGTCTTCTAGTTTATGAGAATTCAAGAGGATGAACTATGTTTTTAACATTAAGTTTAATTTTCTTTCCTTATACTTTATATCACCTAGATACCATCATACATGGTATAGTTATATTTGGTGTTGTCATTTTTATACTTGTTTGATGTTATTTCTTTCATACAGAAAATTTTCTAGTACAACCATAGTCCCATCCTTTGTAAACCTACAACCTATTATACACAAATCTAGTTGGCTATCTCAATTAGGTGATGTCATTAACACCACTAGGAAAATGTCATGCTAAGTTGTGGAATTTCTTAACTTACCCCATTTATCTATGTTGATGCTTAAAATTAAATTTTATAAAATAGAGCTAAGATCCTTGAGAATATATAGAAAAATACATTTAGTCACATAGTATGTAAGTGTATTTGTTCATGTTAAACTAGGAAGGTGTTAGGAATAGTCCCAAGAGATAACTGAGAGGGGGGGTGGGCGGGGGGGGGGGGGGGAATCNGGGGGTGAATCAGTTATCTACAAGATTCAATTCTTTTTCAATTAAGTACAGAATAACTTTAAACATGAACTCAACAAGATAACACAGAATTGAACAACACAATTTTCGTAACAGGGAAAACCAAACTAGGTAAAAACTCTGGTGGGAATTAGCACCCACAAATAAATGTACTAGTTTATAATAAACCTTGTTAGAAGATCTTGCAACCCTGTTAGGAGTTGATATCTACAATGCAATAAGTACAAAGACCTGGTCAAAGGTCAAACCATGTTAGGAGTCTTTTACAAATAACCTTGTTAGGGGTGAGGACACACTGTCCAAGAGCTCACTGCTCAAATGGTGAAGGCTGCAACCTTCTGTAAGGCAGATATACACTATATCTGATAATGAACTGTTTGAGTAGACCTACTATCTTGATTAGTTCCAGTGAATTGTAATCTTCTTCTGATTCTTCACATAGATCTTCAACTAATGATTGATGTAGCTTTACTGTCTAATTTTCTACTTTGCCCTATCTTATCTTTTTCACTTCATTTTTCCACTTAGCGATCACATTTGAACTGCTATATGTATCTTCTCCAAGGATATGGTCACAACGGCTATAGAAAACACTTCAGCAACTTCCTTGTCAGCTTAACTAAGCACACAATCAAGGTTAGGACCACGCAACTCAGAATGAGTGGACACGTCGCTTCACATAGTAAGCTCTACCAAATTAACTCAAACATCACACTTCTATTAAAACACGTTTAGCGCCTTTGGATAATCATCATTAACGCATAACTAACATGAATACAAACACACATATTCTGAAGATAGGCGCAACTCAAGAAATAATGTAAATACGTCGACTCTTAACAAATAATCTCCAGAAACTATAACTGCCAAAATAGATTAACATAATTCAACTGAAACTGCATATTTGAATCTGCATGTATGAACATGACATCCAGAACATGTCTACAACATAGATGTAAATGCGCAAGGCTCCAGAATATTTGTATTGATAATTGCTTATAAGACACTGCTGTATATTATATGTTGTCATCAATGACAAACATACAATCAACTATTTGCACAGAAAAAAATATCTAAAAATCTCCCCCTTTGACATTGATGGCAACATATGATATGAAAAATACCATCAACCCAAAGTATCCTCTTTCTTTTTTACAATCTTCTCAATATCCTCATTAAAAGTTCATCTTAACTGTTGCACCTCTTTTTACTGCATTTTTCATTACTGAATACTCCCCCAGAGTATATGCCCCCCCTTTCCATATGCTCCCCCTTCCCATATACTCCCCGTTTGACATCAATGGAAAAGGGCACCAAAAATAGTTAAGCACGGGTACTACTCCAAAAGTAGAGCAGTCAACCATTCATCAGTCACCAAGGACTGATGCTCTTGCTGCAAATTCTAATCAGACTCAGGAAAGGGAATTACTCCCAGCTTCTCCCTGAGACACTCAAAAGTATATATTTTGATAAAGGCTTTGTAAAAATATCTGCTAATTGTTCTTTAGTGCTCACATAATCCAACTTTACTTCTTTGTCTGCAACTTTTTCTCTTAGAAAATGATATTTGATCTCAATGTATTTTGTCTTTGCGTGCATCACAGGGTTCTTTAACATATTGATAGTGCTAGTGTTATCATAGTGAATAATAATACGATAATCAATTTGAATACCAAAGTCTTTAATCATTTGTTTGATCCAAACCATTGTTGAATAATTCAATGCTGCTGCTACATATTCAGCTTTTGTTGTTGACCGGGAGATACAATTTTGCTTCTTGCTTGTCCAAGTGACCAACCTGTCTCCAAGAAATATTGCTCCTCTTGAGGTACTCTTCTTGTCATCAACACAACCTTCCCAATCTGCATCTGTATACACATGAAGTTGTATATTCTCTAAGTTAGGATACCATAAACCATAGTCTATAGTCCCCTTTAAGTATCTGAATATTACTTTTATTGCCATTAGGTGATTTTGTTTAGGTTCAGCTACAAATATTCTAACAATGCCAACTGCATTAGAAATATCTGGTCTAGATTTCAAGTAAGATATATGATTTTCCAATCATACACTTGTATAGTGTCTTGTCAACTGTTGTGGAATCATCCTCTTTAGAAAGCTTGCTTCCTATTATCACGGGGGTGCTTACTGGTTTGCAATCTTCTATTTTGAAAGTCTTCAATATCTCCTTCACATACTTAGACTGATTTATGAATATTCCTTTGTCTGTTTGTTTTACATTCAATCTCAAAAAATATTTGATAGGTCCAATCATGCTCATTTCAAACTCACTTTGTATCTCTCTGGCAAATTCTGCACTAAGCTTGTCATTACCTCCAAAGATAATGTCATCAACAAAGATAGCAACAAGTAGTAGTCCATCAGGTGTCTCTCTTATGAATAAATTACAATCTGTTGTTCCCTTTTTGAATCCAATCTTTGTCAAGTAACCATCAAGTCTCTCATACCAAGCTCTTGGGGCCTGTTTAAGTCCATAAAGGGATTTCTTTAGTCTGCATACCATGTCTGGTTTGTCTGATAAACTAAATCCTTCAGGCTGTTCTATGTAAACTTCTTCCTTCAAGTCACCGTTCAGAAAAGTTGACTTGACATCCATTTGATATACTTTAAAGTTCTTGAATGTTGCATAGGCCAAAAACAATTTAATTGTTTCCAGTCTACTCACAAGGGAAAATGTATCAGTGTAGTCTATTCCTTCTCTCTGCACATATCCTTTACATACCATTCTTTCTTTGTTCCTTACCATTGTACCTTCTTCATTCATCTTATTTTTGAATATCCTCTTTGTTCCAATTACATTTTCGTCACAAGGTCTAGGAACCAATTCCCATGTATCATTCTTGATTATCTGATATAATTCTTCTTTCATTTCTTTCTACCAATCTGAATTATTAGATGCATCTTCAACACTTAAAGGTTCAATTTGTGAAAGTAAATATACTTCTTCATCAACTATTAAACCTTTTGATTTAGATCTTGTCAAAACTCTACTACTCTAATCTCCAATGATATCTTCCTTTGAATGGTATCTAGTTGTGAATTTTGGAACTATAGGTGTGACATCCTCATCCATTAGCTATGATTCTTCTTTGCTTGTTTCAGGGTCATTGCATGTTACATCAATACAATCAAACATTTCTTCAATAACGGTTTCCTTACTGCTAGGCCTGGGTTCATCTTCAATCATAGTATCTTTCTTCAATCATGAACTTCTCATCAATCTTCACATGTGTACTTTCAATTATCTTCTTCAATCTCAAGTTAAAACATCTATATGCTTTGCTTTTGGTAGAGTAACCAAGGAAAATACCTTCATCTCTTCTGGCATCAAACTTACCAACACCATCATCTCTCTTGATGTAGCACTTGCTTCCAAAGATTCTAAAATATTTTACTATAGGTACATTACCAAACCAAAGTTCATAAGGTGTTTCTCCTACGCTTGGCCTTAGTTGTATTATGTTGATAGTATAGACTGTTGTATTAACTTCATCTCTCCAATAGGTGTGCACAAATTTTCCTTCAATCATGATAGTGCGCGTTGTGTCAAGTATGATCCTATTTCTTCTTTCTACAATCTCATTCTGTTGAGGGGTTCTAGGATCACTCAACTTCCTTTTGATCCCATGTTCTTTGCAATACTCATAAAACTGGTCAGAGGTGAATTCTCCTCCTCTATCTGATCTCAGACACTTTATTTTTAATCCAAACTCATTTTCAACTTTATCTTTGAATATTTTGAACTTCTCAAAAGATTCAGACTTATCCTTTAAGAATGCAACCCACATCATCCTTTAAAAATCATCAACAAACAAAATAAAATACCTTTCTCCATAGTATGATCTTGTTTGAGTAGGACCACATAAGTCTGTATACACTAGATCTAATTTGTTTTCTGTTGGGTTCTGCTTGCTTCTGAATGAGCTCCTTACATGCTTTCCCATCACGTACACATTCCCTACACATAGTATCAACTAGTCCTTCAATACCAGGAAGGTCTCTTACTGCCTTTAAATTGCTTATCTTTACTATGTTGTCAAAATTGATATGACAAAGTCTTTTGTGCTATAGCCAACTGTCATCTACTTTTGCAACAAAACAACTTACTTATGAATTGAGATGAAAGATATTACCTTTAATCTTAGATATTGATGCAATCATATCTCCTTGTTAATTATTAATGATGCACTTGTTGTCTTTGAATTCCAACTGATATCCTTTGTCAAGCTCAATTCTCCAACACTTAGTAGGTTATGATGTAAACCATCAACATAAAGAACATCATATGTCTTGTTCTTTCCATCTAAGGTAATAGAACCTCTGCCTATGATAGGTTTGGGAGTGCTATCTCCAAATCTAGCCATACCACCTTTGTACTTGTCCAGATGCACAAATATGTCTTTGTCTACTGTCATGTGATGTGAGCATCCACTGTGAATGATCCCGTCAGTTCTGATGTCTGCTTTGGAAACTAATGCTAACTCTTGTGGTTTCTTTTCATCTTCATTGTCCATTTCTTCAAGCATTTTTTCAATGTCTTTAATGGCAACGAATCCAATTTCATCTTCTCTTGAATCATCATCAGTTACACCATCTTCAGCATGATAGCATTCCTTAGTATATTTGGGCTTGTAATCTGATCTGTACTTCTTAACTCTTGTAGGACACTTGGATGCAAAATGAACAACTTTGTTGCATGAAAAACATTTGAATGGTAGATGTCCTTCATATTTTCCTTTACCTTTCCTTTCTTTCTTGGCAATCATAGCAATGATTTCTTCTAGTTTTGTATCCACTTCTTCTTTCTCATTATTACAAGAGCTTCTCAAGGGTTTCTTACCATGGACTGAGGCTTTGAAAGTTGTTTAACTTTTGGGTTCTATCTTCAATATTGATATCTTAAATGCAGATATTTTGCTGATCAAAGTCTCTCTCTTGAAGTCTTTTGGAAATTGCATAGTCTGATCTAAGATATTGATCTTTCTCTCATAGTCTACTGTCAATGTAGTCATCAGTTTGTTCATTATGTCTTCCTCTAAAATTTCTCCACCATTGTTTCTGATTCCTGAAACTGCTTCGTTAATTCTCTGATTGTAAGCCCTGATGTTCTCTTCAGGTAGCATCTCTAAGTTGTTATACTTCTTTTTCCATGTCTTTCTTTGCGCATTCTTTGCTTGATTACCTCCTTCAAACATATCTTCTAAATACTTCCATATGGTGTAGGCTTTGTCTACTTTCTTAATCTCAGAGAATTCACTGTCAGATAATGCACTTATAAGGGCTTCCTTGGCAATTGCATTAGCGGTGAATACATCCTTTTGTTTACTATTAGCATCATCTTTTGCAAGGTCTTTCAGAGAGGGAACAACAACTTCTTGTATGGCTATTCAAAAATGTCAAAATCAACGCACTATAGATGTGTTATCATTTTTTTCTTCTAGTCAAGATAATTCTCTCCATCAAACTTAGGACTCTCTTTTCTGAAGTATGCCATCTGATCTACCTTAAGCTATTAAGATTTCTCTCCAAGGCACTTGGCTCTGACCAATTGTTATGAATAGTCCCAAAAGATAACTGAGAGGGGGGTGAATCAGTTATCTACAAGACTCAATTCTTTTTCAATTAAGTACAGAATAACTTTAAACATAAACTCAACAAGATAACACATAATTGAACAACACAATTTTGGTAACGGGGAAAACCAAATTAGGAAAAACCCTAGTGGGAATTAGCACCCACAAATAAATGTACTATTTTGTAATGATCCTTATTAGAAGATCTTGCAACCCTATTAGTAGTTGATCTTTACAATGCAATAAGTACAGAGACCTGGTCAAAGGTCAGACCCTGTTAGGAGTCTTTTACAAATAACCCTGTTAGGGGTGAGGACACACTGTCCAAGAGCTCACTGCTCAAATGGTGA
>MU227446.1:2341833-2384282 GCA_018584345.1 Thuja plicata
AGGAGTCTTTTACAAATAACCCTGTTAGGGGTGAGGACACACTGTCCAAGAGCTCACTGCTCAAATGGTGAAGGTTGCAACCTTCTGTAAGGTAGATATACACTATATTTGATAATGAACTATTTGAGTAGACCTCCTGTCTTGATTAGTTCCAATGAATTGTAATCTTCTTCTGATTCTTCACATAGATCTTCAACTGATGAATGATGTAGCTTTACTGTCTAATTTTCTGCTCTACTCTGTCTTATCTTTTTCACTTCATTTTTCCACTTAGTGATCACATTTGAACTACTATATGTATCTTCCCCAAGGGTAAGGTAATGACGGTTGTAGGAAACACTTCAGCAACTTCCTTGTTGGCTTAACTAAGCACACAATCAAGGTTAGGACTGCGCAACTCAAGATGAGTGGATGCGTCGCTTCACATAGTCAGCTCTACCAAATTAACTCAAACATCATGCTTCTGTTAAAACACATTTAGCGCCTTTGGATAATCATCATTAAATCATAACTAAACATGAATAAAAACAAGCATATCCTGAAGATAGGTGCAACTCAAGAAATAATGTAAATACATCGGCTCTTAACAGAAAATCTCCAGAAACTGTAATTGCCAAAATATATTAACATAATTCAACTGAAACTACATATTTGAATCTGCGTGTATGAAAATGGCATCCATAACATGTCTACAACATAGATGTAAATGCACAAGGCTCCATAATTTATGTACTAATAATTTCTTAGAGGACACTGTTGTATATTATATGTTGTCATCAATGACAAATATACAATCAACTATTTGCACAGAAGCAAATCTGTAACAGAAGGTACAATAATAGAGTTTCTTAGAATTATTGATCAAGTACTACTATCAATTATGTATGCAATATTGATTCTTTATTTTTTTTAGATGCTTCCTCTACGATCACTCTATTAATAATTTATTTATTGAGCAATATAAATATTTATAGTTGTTTGGGAATGTAAGAATTTGCATAAGGTAAAGAATGAAAATGCCAAGATCTATAAGCTGAATTGATAGCATAAGTGAGATAGGAAAAATGATATGATCAATTGATTGATTCAATAATGATCAAATAAATAATGGGTTCCCAATTGATAAATACAAAATAGATGTGCTTGAATATATAGGCAATGTATGATAACTAGGAGATATGCAAGTGATAACCTATCAACTACACAAGGTGGAATCACATGTCGACTAAAGTTGGATCATCCTCCATTTTACAATGAAGTATGTGCAAACATGTGCAACAATGAGGGATGATAATGTGATAAGAGCACTAAAGGTGGATCTCACACAAAGTGTAATGAGATAACAACTATCACCACCTAAAGTGGAATTCTCCTACACTATGTACTCAAATAAGATGCAAACTCCTAGGTGTCTCATATGAAAACTACTATGCAATGCATTGTCCTAAGTAAGCTTAAGTAAAGTGTAATTAGGAATATTTATTTACACCAACATGGAAAATGATAATATTAATAGGTGAAGTGAAGTGAAAAGTTAAGATTCAAGATTGAAAAATCATATTTCGAATGGAAACAAAGAAACCATGCACAATCCTACTAGAAGGATAGGGCTAAGGTCATGAAAGCATCAAAGGTGGAATAAAGGTAAAATGTTAAAATTAGAGAGATATAGGCTATAGAATTAGAAATAATACACCAAATAGTTCTAAATGAGGACTTATTTATTGTAAATAAGGCTCTAAGAGTGAGTGTGAAATGACATAAAATGTGTAGAGTAGGGACCTTTTATCTCTATACTATTAATATCTCATCAATATAATATTATATTAACTCTTCATGGTATAAATTTAGTGTATAGTTCCTTGGAGAGGAAGTCATTGTTTGGGAGCTACAAATGAAGAAAAATCAAGTTAGAATAATTGATAAATTACAATGGATTTACTTAAACATGACACCCTAATGTTTAGCATTCCATAAAAAGTAGGCAACTATTCTTTTCTAAGTAGACTTGTTTTTTTCTCTTTTTAAATTCTTCTTTCACCAATTGTTGTCATTTATTTTTTGTCACCTAATTTACTTGATTAGATAGGTACCAATCATGACTTACATTTATCTATAATAATTTTTTTAGATAATTTCAAATGACTTACTTAAACATCACTACTTCAGTATCTTGAAAGATTCATTCATTATGTTTTAGAAATATTGTAAATCCATATAATTAATTTTCTATTTATTGATTTATCCTCCCTTTTGTAATGGGTTAACTTTCCTAAAATGTTATTTTCTTTATTCTTGACAACAAATTTCTTATTAGGTGATAAAAATTGTTGAACACCACTGGATGTTGAGAGGAGAGTGAATAAACATGCACTTGAAAGTCTAACTATCTTAAATTATTTAATCCATTAATGCAATTAGGTAAGTGCACGAAGATGATGTGCAAAATGGCGGGGGGGGGGGGGGATAANGGGGTATAAGTGGCCATTTTTTTTTTTCTGAAATCAGGTTAACCTAAAATTCAAAGATAAATTTGAGAGTTGTGCACTCAAAATTAAACAATGTGCAAATAAAAAGAAATTTAGTAATATTAATCTAGTTTCTAAACTACTCTTTTAAAAAAAAAATGCATAAGATTAAGATGGTCAAATATGTTGCGCACAAAAAACTACTCCTGATGTTGTCATAAAAATATAACATAGTGTCTCACGTGTGCATTAAAAAATATATAGTTAGATTTAGTATTTTGAAAAACCCTTTTGTTTAATGATAGGTAAGAGTCAAAGCTAGAATTTGTGTATTTTTTTGTAATTTTCTATTGAGTATTTTTTAATGTTTTTTTGGAGGGGGTGCATCCTAAAAATAAAGTGTTTGTTTGTGTGGTGGACTTAACTTGCATCAAAATAATTGAAAGTGCAAAAAAATAAAAATTTAACTATATATAATCTAGTCTAGAACAATAATATGTGATTTATTTTTAATTTGGTTAAGTAGATCAAAAGTTATTAAGAAAATGGTAGACATATGTCTCTGAGAACTATGGAGACACTGAAAAAGAAAATTAAACTTTACTATGCTAATGTTGTCCAAAAATTGAAAAATTTATATCATTAGAAAGCTAAGAAGACATGAATTTATAGTGACAATTTTACAAATACCCACTCAATGATATGTAAACCTGGTGACAAAGAAGTTGAGAAACCTATTCTGAAGAACAAAACACGTGAAAAGGGAGGGAGATGGAGGCAAATGAAGCTCCCAAGATGCAACCTTTTTATCTAAGCCTAATAACTATCCTTATTCATAGCTTTAAAATTTACCAAACCTAAGCCTAAATAGGTTACTTTAATTTAAAGTAATGCAATTGTCTTAGGGTTTTTTTGGGTGGGTGGCCCCTTTTTTGTACACCATCTTGGTGCACTTACCCAATTATAAAAGAAAATTATACCTGAAACCATAATAACCTGAACACATGACATTAGGATTTTTACGTGGAAAACCCAAATAAAAAAACTATAGTGAGAATCAAAATACTATATGATGTATAATATATATTATATTTAGGGTTGAACCAAAAGAACTCACTGTCCTTGATACAAAAGAAAGGCTCACTACCTTGAATTTATCAAAACCTTGCAGTCAATGAGTTTTACTTTCCTGGGGGAAAGGTACATTATATTTTATATCAAAAAGTAGTTTGTATGAACTGATCAAGTTGCATTCATCCAATGGAGAGTACAGTTCACTATTCAAGCTTCAATCTCTAATAATCATGCTCTATATCTTTTGTGCTACAAAAAAATTATTTCTCACATAATACTAATGAATTCACACCCTTTTTTGAAGCATATCCTTCAATATATGTACATCACAACTCTAGAACAATCCAATCATGTCAATCGATGCAAGTTATAATATGTAGATAAGAATAGTCAGCTTGGAGGGGATGACCCCGTAGTGTGACGGTAAGTCACATGCCCTATTGAAAGGGAAGTCCAGGTTTGACTCTTACCCATCCATAACTGAGTGTATACACACATTTTAATGTAGTATGAGATCCCACAAGTTTCTAGTGGGACCATTGTTCATGGTGTCCCCACTAACTAAAAAAAATGTCGACGTATTGTTTGTCCGCTACAACACACAAAGGAATTGTACCCAACATGCAATGGTGAATGGTCAAGGTGCCAACTTAGTAGGTTTGGCACAACCAAAGTGTATGAAGATACACATGATAGGTATAAAGAGATTGGTCCCAACTATATGGATAGATAAGGTGACATGGAGGGATAAGGAGGAATTAATAGAGAGATAAGGAATTTTGCTTGGGTGCCTAGGAGAGATAAGGAGTTTCGGTAAACAAAAAGAGATAGGTGTTGTGTCATCCCAAACTTTGAGAAGGCATTCTCCAATTATTCAAAGTGATATTCACTAAATGAATACATCTAGATGTGTTAATACCTTAAAAAATTGTGCCACCACAAGGATGGGGTCCCTTAATGTGACCCACTATTTCGTAGCTCCAGTCAAAAGTGATTACCGATAAAAATTAGTTGGCCTAGAAATAAATTTTGTGATGCATGCTTAGGGAATATGGAATAGTAAAATAGGTTAGAAAAATCATTAAAGAGCTCATACACATTACCAAGATCAGCTACCATTGCAAGAGTCAAGTCATCTTAAGCCAGTCCCAAAAGAATGAAGTTGCATGAACATGTTAACCAACCACCTTAAGAGATAATGTTATCTACCAAGGATCATTTATAAACAAAAATATCATCTGTAGATCACACCAAAGTTACTTTCAAGTGTCATAAAATTAGGAATATCTGGCAACATGGAGGAATGTGAAGCATTTCTATTCATAGTTACATTATTTTATCACTGTTAGAAACTCAAAATGTAGTACTTTCAATCTAAAAAGAAAACCTATTCACCAATAATGAAATATATATACTTATATCTTTTATTAGATATTATTTTTAAACCACAACACATATATACCATATATCCAAAATATGAATCAAGGAACAAGAACCAGTCTGACCAACTATTCACTAGAACAATCACTCATAATTCATAATCAAGCTTCATAAATAAACTCCAAATCACTAGTGAAAAATTCAAAGTCTCATATATTTTTTTCCTAAAAAATCTTCGATCACTAATGATATCAACTACACTCAAAAGATACTAAATATCTGAACATCAATGGTAGAAAAAATTATTAACATCTACAAGACCTCATTATGAACATCTACACAACTGCCACCTCATTCTAAACATCTCTAAAACCTCTGAAAATTTACCTAGACATGTGGAAACACATTTTTCAAACCTTTCCTACAATATTTGTTCTCCTTCATCAATATTGTTGTATACTTTAACTATTATAGTTCACCAAAATATAACCAATGCAAGTGTACAAGGCTTCTAAACCAAAACACTTTCAAACTACAAATTTTGACATCAATGACAACAAATATTCATATATTCAAGAATCACCCCCTATGTCTTTGATGGAAATAATTGTTCCATATCGCAAGCCCAAAAATTCTCCCCCTTTGACATCAAAGAAAAAGGGAAAAGATGAGTCCTTTCTCAAAAAGAGTCATATACTTTGACAAAAGAAATATACATAAGTACTCCCCTTGACACCATTAACTCCCTCTTGGGGAATACTTCCAAAATTTTAAAAATAAAAGAAAACTAAAAGTTTGTTTCCATACTCAAGCCTCAAGTCAACACCTTGGGTAAGATCTTCTTATATTGTACCTTCAACAGATAAAAAGTTAGTTCCCATAATGAAATGATTGAAGATAGAGTTTTGTTTTTCCATTTAATCTACAATAAAATATATTTTGTTAAACCTTCTTCATTTGTCTTCTATATTTTCCTCTCAATATATTTTGACCCTTTCAGGAACTCAGATAATGTTATCATCTTTGAATCAACTACTTCCCTCAATAACATGAACTTCCTTATAATTTGGTTTCCCTGATCATGCAAGAGATCCAACTCTATATGTAACTAATTTTTTTATATCTAGATAGATCCATTGTTGTGATTTTTACAATCATAGGTGTTGTTTAATTATTGAATTTGGGACTCAAATGATTCCATCCTCTCTTTGATACATTTGGTGGCATTTGGCCACATCAGACAATACTTTAATGTGCTGATGGAATTATTTACACAAATTTTGACCTTTTTCAAATTTCCCTGAAGTTGGATGTGAGCATTTTTTCAATATTAATCTTAACTTGGCCTTTATTTCATCAACCAATATTTTATTAACATCATGTTCTTCTTTCTTCTCCAAATTTGTTGAATGATCCTTAGAGACATTCATAAAAAACTTCAACTATTCTATGGAATCAAGAGATGTATTAGTATGAAAATAAGGTAGAAAAGAAAGGAACTTTTTAATAGCATCATTAATTGTACTTGTCTCCACTATTATTTCCTTGTTATTAAAGGAAGAGGATACAATTAGTTTGAACAACACTTGAGAGCTCAACAATACTTTAAATGGATTTGTATCCCTTCCATAAAATACTCAATTTTAATTTTATTTTTACGGATACTACTTTTAACATTACAAAAATCCATCACATCATATTTACCATCTACTAGAGGAAATTTATCACTTCTGCCAATGTATCTGACAATTTGGTTAGCCATTTTACTTGTTTCCTTCAATATATGGTGTCTTCCTTCAGGAGTTTCTTTCGCTAGAATATTTATTCTTTTATTTTTTTTCACTTCCTAAGAAAGTCTCATCATTGTTTCATATATATCCTCCTTAAATAATATAAATTAATCAAAGGCATTCTTCCTTATTCTCTCTTCAAGTTTTATTGTCTAAACTCTCCTTTTAGTCAATAATTATACAAGGTAATCTATAAGATCTTCTATGATATCATTCAATATCAAATTATTTTCTATCTCAACAAACTTATTTAAAATACCCTGATGAAGCAAAGTATTGAAAATAGTCATAATTTCATAAGGAATTTCTTCTTCTTTAGATTGTGACTGAGTTTCTTTAGTCTTTCTAGATCCTCCATTTTTCTCATTTACAATTGGATTTTTGGGGGTCTTATACTCTTCAAAGTCTTCCTCATTGATAAAAATTTGATTAGGTTTTGTCTCCTTCTTAGAGGCCTCTAGTAATCATTTCTACTTATTTTTCTGTTGATTTGAGAAATAGTGGGAGTATCAAAGATCCTTCTTGATCTTCTATGCCTGCAGGACTCTATAGGGATTTCCTCCAACCCCACCTCAGTCTGTATAGTTTGAACGCTATTTTTCTTTCCTACGCCTTCTTATTGACAATCTCTTCATAAGTATTAAACCTATCTATATCAAGATCAACCAATTTATGTAATAACATGTCAACATAACTAGTCCAAGAAGTTCCAAAGTGATCATAGGATAGCCTAAAACCCTAATAGGTTCTAGGAACAATTTCTTCCATGCAAAAAAACCTTTTCAACCATGAAAGTTATATCATTCTTGTAGGTCTCTATAATTTCACTACGAATTCTATATATATTGCACATTTTTTTCTCTTGAAAAATCATCATGAAACCCCAATATGAATACTCACATCCCTTAATACTAGAAAATATAGACATATTTCTCTTGTTTTAAGCTCCAATAGAAACATTATCATCACGCATGATACTTTGACAATCGGCTAATTCCTTTAGAAAGTAAAACATTAAAGAAATAATGAGATAATTATATTGGAAAGGGTAATTTGATTCCTTAGTCTTCTTCATGTTATCGATCAATTTTCTGTCATTAATTTCCATAGGTCAAATTCCTCATCCTTTTTCACCATCAAATGTGTTGTGTAAATAGTTATTGTTGTAGCAATCCCTTCTCTATATGTGAAATTAACTTTGTAGTTGATGCCAATGGTATGAAGATAACATCTAGATCTCTCATCCCATCCAAGTTTAGCAGCCTATTGTCCATTTTTTCTCTAGTTAACATCACATGAATTCATCATTTCTTGTGGGTTTTAGAACATGGACATCTCCATCATTACACAACATGGTAACAATTTGAATTGCTTCACTTATAATTAAATAGGTCTTATCCAACCACAAGTATTCACCATGAATTCTTCTTAGCACCATTATTATGATTTGTTCTTTTCCAAACCAAGGAAATTCACACTAGACATATAGTCTCTTCTCCCACAAAGAAAAGAATCGAGACTTAAAATTTAACTAACTACCTGCATGATTTTCCTTCTAAAATCTCTCCATCTTATAATGATAATATTCTTCACGGGGAGCCAGAATATATCTATGTAAATTTTCATTCGGAATCACATTTGGTGGAGCTTGAGTGAATACATTGACTCCTTTAACATTGCTAGATCTGCATGGCCTCTTTTTGAACATAAGAAAAACTTCATCTATCATGTTTACAAGATTCAATGATACCATGATTTTCTTTAAGGGTTTTCAACAGTTCGCAATAGAGATATCACTACTAGGGTTTTCCTACACATAAATATTCACACTTCACCAAATTCAGATTTGAAAGTCACTCCACAAAATAAGGTTGGAAAGAGAATCTCAAGGATAATACAAATGGGGTTTCTAGAGACAACACGCACTATTTCCACTTAAATTGTTTTTTAAGGTTGCAAGTGATCAACAAATAAGTTTAATTCTTGGTCTTAAACATTTCCAACAGATGTGAAATGGTTAATACCCTTTTTTCAAAATTTGACTGTTACAAAACCTTATGAACTAATTTTTCACATAGCTAGCAAGAGATTAATATTTATTTATTTCACTTGATGAATTCAAAAATCTTTGTACGAATATTTTTTACTATAATAATTAAACCATTGTACACATCTCAAGGGGAACTTAAGATCTTCTACTAATTCTCCCCCTTAGCACAAGTTTTCAATTTATTGTTTGAAATATTTATTTGTACCATCAGAGGGAACATATTTATCTACTAGATTTTATTATACATAATATCGTTAAATTTTTTAACCCATACCTTCATTTTTTCTCTCTTCGTTCACATCAATTATCCTTTTCTCTGGTGTAGATCTTTCCATATTGTTTCTTCTACAAAATTAGGCAATATGTCCTAACTTATTACAATTAAAGCATGTAAGACCTTGGTGCAAAGCATAACAATTCCTTCTATTATTTGATATGATTTCAAACAACCTTATGCCCATTCATGTTTCTATAATAATAGTATGTTCCATTGAAATTTTGAACATTCCTTGCACTGTTTGCACTCATAAATATAGTTTCTAACGTCCTTCTTCTGCACTCATTTTCCTTGCGTCCAAACTTTTTGTAAGAATAAAATTATACATTTAAAGGTTGTGATTTAAATTGACTTCTACATTCACTAGCTTAGTGACCAAAATTATAGCATGAAACAAATCTACTATAAAAAGATGCAAAGTACTTTGTTTGAGAAAGAGTAGATCTTCTAAATTTCTTCTTGCTTTAGGTCAAAGTAAAAAATCTTTTTCCTTCTCAGTTCTTCTTGGATTCATCTTTGACCATTTTATTTCCCTTTTCTTATTTATTCATAGATTTAGGACTATCTCCTTTGTCAAAGTCAGGCCCACCTTTATCTTTAGCAGGTTTCTAGAAACTGAGCATCTCGTTAAGCATATCACTACCACTTTTGAATTTCAAATTCTTCCCTATTTTTCCTTTTGCAACTTCAATTTATTTTTATAACATGAAAATTTCTTCTTCAAGCATGATGTATTCAGTCACTTAAATTTTTTCTTTTGAATCTTCTAATTCTTTCCTCAACTTTGAAACCTCTTCTTCAAGTTTGATGCATTCATTGGTATTTCTTTTTAGTTTGGTCTCAAGAGCATCGATGGTTCTCCTTCATCCCTCAATCTTCTTCATTAGAAAAAAAATATTGACTTTAAATTTCTTCCATCTATCCTAGTACTCATCTATCTTATTAAGAGAATAGTTCAATTCACCTTGAAGATCCACCATAACATCAATATCATAGCATCCAGGTCTTTCACTGATTTATCTATTGGATTCAAATCCTCAGATCTACCTAAGATGTTAGGCTATCTACATAATTAACCTTTCTCTTATACCAATTAATGAGCATGAATAGATGCTAAGAGGAGAGGGTGAATCAACATGTACTTGAAATTCTATCTTAAATTACTTAATCCATTAATTTAATTACAAAAGAAAATAATTGAAACTATAATAACTATAACGCATGACACTAGGATTTTTACGCAGAAAACCCAAATGGGAAAATCCATGGTGAGAATCACACTCACTATATGATATAATTACTTACAAGAAATTTAGGGCAGAGAATAGTGTTGAAGACAATTATTCAATTGTGTATTGCATTGATGTATACATAAATGTAGTGATGATTACACAAAAGTCTATACCTAAACCGAGAATAGTCAATGTATGCCAAGCTCTCTCGGGCATTGAAGAAGACTCATATATCATCCAAAGTGATTTTCAATTCTAACCGAGTTCACTCAGGAATTTCAGTAACGGTCGTGCATTTAAGGATTACAGTGTTAATCGAGTTATATATTTAGTGGCAGCCGACTAACAACAATTTACACTTTATGTTTAATTTGTTATATGCAGCTGACAAACTTAAGTTTTATTGTTTATTTGGAAGGTTATTCAAGCTAAATTGACAAGTCTTATCATATATATACAAGGTCAAGTTTGGATTGAATGTGTGTGTGTGGAATATTTCTTTGATATGAAGAGTGAAGACGAAATAAGATGAAATTCTCATTAAGGACAGAACATATAGATCAAGCTGCAATAGAATAATTGATCAATGAGGATCCAGTTTAAATCCAGAGAATAGATCTGAATTAGCAAAGGTAGTTGCTTCTTCAAATAGGTCAATCCATTATTACTCTCTAACAATTTTAGCATTGATCCAAATCTCTTTACAGAGTAGACTTAATAGTCTTCCATAAATCCTCTCACAAGGTGGCATTTCTACATTGAAGTGTTTGAAGACCTCTAACAAGGCCACTCCTAATAGGGTGATTAAATCCTCTAACAGGGTCACACCTAATAGTGTGTTTTGTAACCTTTGACAAGGTTGGCTCCTAACATAGCTCACTTTAGAAGAGTGAAAAATAGTAACTAGTTGCAATTGGTGGTTTTCCCAAATTGGGTTTCCATGTTAAATCTTGTTGTCATATGTGTACATGTTATTTGCTTTATTCTTTATGTTTGTGCACTTAATCACTAAAGGATAATCACATTTAATATCTTAAGATTGCTTTGTTAATTTCATAATAGCAGATTATCCTTGTTAACCGATTAACAATGATAAGTTTGATTAAGACATCTAAGGGACTTGGATTTGTTTTTGTGGTAACTAATTCACCTCTCCCCTCTTAGTTACTCAGCCCATTTCCAACAATTGGTATCAGAGCATTTGGTTCTTTTAGGGAAGGTTTCAAGGCCTAAGCTAAAGATTATAGATGTCTTATAGAAGGGAGATCCCCAATCTTAACAAAGACAAATTTTCTTCATGGAAAGAGTTGATCAGGCTACATCTATCTACTATTGGAAATACTGATTTGCAATTCTTGGAACACAAATATGTGGAACCACCGAGACCTATATCTATGGATCAGATGGTGGACATGAAGAATCATAACATAATGACGATTGATATAGCTTCTTCACTCAGCTATTCAAAATTTGATGAAGTCAAGGACTGCTCTACTGCCTATGATATGTGGAAGAAACTGTATGATATCCATGGAGGAGATTACAATGTAAAGAGACCCAAAGCATAAATTCTCAGAGGTCATTTTGATCAAATGAAACTGAAATAAGGAGAAGACATTATAAAATACAATGAAAGAACCAAGAAAAGTGTCAGTGTCATCAGAGCTACTAGTGGAACAATTGAAGACAAAATAGTGGTTAGTAAGGTATTGAGTACTTTACTTCCTATCTATGCACTTAGAGTTTTATATATTCAAGAGATGAGGTGCAGTAATGATATAACTCTAGATGCATTGGTTGGAAGGCTAACAACTTTTGAGTTGGACAATTTTGACAATTACTCTCCTAATCCTAGCAATTTTGAGTCTACATTCAAAGCTAAAGTAAACCTTGGTAAGATAGATAGGAAATCAAAAGGAAACCATGTAGATAGTGATAGTGATGATCATTTTGATGATGAAGATCTATAAATCATTGAAGCACTACTTGCAAAGAGAGTTGCCAAAGGAAAAGGATAGTACAAAGGAAGAATACCAATGATTTTATTTTCATGTGATGAGGTTGGTCACATTGCTGCTAAGTGTCCAAAAAAAGAAGACAAAGGTGAGAGAAAGTTCAACAAGTATAAAGGAAAGAAATATTTCAAAAGTTACAAAAGCTACAAGGACAAAGGTAAGAAATATTTTTATGTTGCAAAAGATTTTGATAGTGATGAAGATGAAGATGAAATGGTTTACATTGCTATTAAGGATGAGTCAAACAATGAAGAAAATGAAAAGACTACAATTTTCTCTCATATTAGCAAGAATGACACTTGGATAATTGATAGTGGTTGTTCTCACCACATGACTGGTGATAAAACAAAATTTGAACATCTTGAGCACTATGATGGTAGGAGTGTCATTTTTGGGAATGATGAACCTTGTTATGTGAAAGGTAAAGGTTGTATTTCTTTAACTGAAGGAATCAAATGTGATAATTCTTATTGGGTTTAAGTACTAAGGTGTAATCTAATAAGTGTGGCATAGCTGAATAATATCGGTTTCAAGGTAGAATTCATGAATGGTAAGGCCAAGCTCCTGGATGGTAAGGAAAACCTAGCTAGAACTGGCAGACAAACAAAAGGTAATCTATTATATCTTGATCTCACTGAAAGTTCATGTTTTATTGCACAAGTAGAAGAAACATGGTAATGGCATAAATGATTGTGTCATGTGAATTTTGATAACCTGATCAACATAAGGAAGAACAAAAGAGTAAGAGGCATTCCTATTTTGAAGAAACCTGAATTGGCAATATGCAAACAATGTCAAATTGGGAAGATGGGAAAAACTAGTTCCAAGAGCAAGAATTACAATACTGAAGAAGTCTTGGAGTTAGTGCATACTGATCTATGTGGACCAATTGAAACAACAAGTTACATAGGAGATAATTATTTCATTCTATTTGTTGATGACCATTCCAGAATGATGACTGTTATGTTTCTCAAAGAAAAATCAGAAGCTTTTCATAAGTTTAAGTGGTACCTTGCCAGAGTTGAGGAGGAAACAGGAAATAAACTGAAATGCCTAAGATCTGATAGACGAGGTGAATTCATTTCTAATGAGTTCAATGGATTCTGCAATGAAATATGAATCAAGAAACAAGTATCTACCCCAGCTACACCATAGTGAAATGGGATAGAAAAAAGAAGAAATAGATCTATTATGGATTATGCAAGAACCTTGATTATTGAAAAGAATGTTGCAACCAAATACTGGAAGGAAGCTATCAACACTAAAATTCACACCTTGAATAGAGTTCAATTAAAGAAAGGTACTGAGCAAACACCTTTTGAATTATGGTATGGCTATAAACCTAATATTCATTATTGCAAAGTATTTAGAAGTAAATGTTACATCTTGAAGGAAGCAATAAATGGAAAATTTTATGTAAAAGGTGATGAAGGTATATCCCTAGGATACTCTTATAAAAGCAAAGCATATAAGTGTTTGAATCTTGCTACTCATAAAGTCATAGAAAGTGTACATGTAAAGATTGATGAGTTTATAGAGAGAAGTGAAGAACCTAGAGTAGTAAAGAGCCTGACGACTCTAGAAACTTTGTGTATTATGAACCTGATACTATACCTAAGACACATGCAATGGTGATTGGATAGAAACCATGTCAACCACTGAATTCATCAGCGCAAACCTTGTTGAAACTTGTACAACCTAAGATGCTAACTATTGAAACTGAGTCACAGACAGAGGGAACTAAGTCTTAGACTAAAGAAACTAAGTCACAGACAGAGGGAACCGGGTCACAGACAGAGACACCTAATTTCAAATAGAGGGACCCGAGTCTCAGACAGTGGAACTTGAGTCTCAGTAGGAAGAGAAAAACAAAATGTTTGAGCATGGTGAACCAAGTGGAGCAAGCCCATAATCAAAGAGGAAGGAACTTGTACTTGCCAAATATGTCAGAAAGCATCATGCACCTGAGAAAATAATTGGAGATCAGACATAAGGTATAATGAAAAGGAACAAACTTAAAGGTACATGTTTTCTTAGTGAAATTGAACCTAGATCCATTAAATATGAGTTGAATGATGAAATTTGAATAGAATCCATGAATGAAGAGATTGAACAGATAGAAAAGAAAAAAACCTGAACTCTTGTACCTAGATAAAAGGACAAGAATGTGATTGGTACTAAGTGGGTTTTTAGAAACAAGATGAATGAAAAAGGTGAGGTTTCTAGAAACAAAGCAATATTAGTGTGTAAAGGATATGCTCAAGAAGAGGGTATTGATTATGGAGAAACTTTTTCTCCTATTGCAAGGCTTGAAGGAGTCAGAACTCTTTTGGCATATGTAGCACATAAAGGATTCAAGGTATACCAAATGGATGTAAAATCTGCATTCTTGAATGGAATTGTGGAAGAGGAATTCTATATTGAGAAACCTGAAGGTTTTGTTGACCCTAACAAAAGGAATATGGTTTGCAAATTGCACAAAACCTTGTATGGACTAAAGCAAGCTCCTAGAGCCTAGTATGAAAGATTGCATGGTTACCTAGTAGCTATTGGATTTCAGAGAACTAATGACAATAGTAGCTTGTACATCAAAGAAGGACCTCAGAACAAGATACTATTAGCAAAGATATTTATTGGTGATATACTATTCACCAGATATGATGATTTATGTAAAGCATTCTCCGAAGCTATGAGTAAGGAATTTGAGATGTCTATGTTTGGAGAAATAAAATTCTTTGTTGGTTTAGAAGTTCATCAGATGAACGATGGTATCTATATTACTCAGTCTAAATACATCAAAGAGATACTGAAGAAGTTTGGAATGGAAGATTCCAGACCATTTGCGACACCTATGTCTACTGGACATTAGTTGTCTAAGGTTGATGACTCAAAGGAGGCAAATCAGACTACCTATAGATCTATGATTGGTAAACTTCAACATGTTGTTCACACTAGACCTGATATTACATTAGCAGTTGGTATTGTTGCAAGGTTTTCAACTAATCCTAGAGAGAATCATTTGATGGATATCAAAAGGATTCTAAGATATCTTAAGGGCACTAAAGATTATGGATTGTGGTATAAGAAATGAGTAAAATTTGATTTGAAGACTTTTACTGATACTGATTGGGCAGGTAGTGTTGGTGAAAGAAAGAGAACTAGTGGTGGAGCATTCTTTCTTGGTAAGAGTTTAGTCTCTTGGACTAGCAAGAAACATAATTGCATTTCTCAGTCTACAACAAAGGCAGAGTATGTTTCTGCAGTAGTGTACTGTTCAAATATCTTATGGTTCAAACAACTTTTGTCAAGTATGAAGGAGGAAATAAAAGAACCAATCATTACCTATTGTGACAACACTAGTGCTATTAACATTTCAAATAACCCTGTGATGCATACTAAGACTAATCATATTGTAATAAAGTATCATTTCTTGAGAGAATTTACTCAATACAAGGAAGTAAGGTTGGAATATGTGAATACTAAAGAACAAATTGTAGAGATATTCAAAAAACCTTTACCTAAGAATGCATTATTGTATCTTAGAGGAAAGATAGGAGTGATTCCCCTAACTCAGGCTCACTAATGGAAAAATTAGTGATGCATCAACTGAGCTACAGTAAAGGTCTAACAAGTTGATGTAGATTGTAAGAGCTTATTGCATATGAATCAGTACACTACAATTGCATAGCATAAAGTATTTGGCATTTGGATGTCAAAGAGGGAGATATTATTGATGTCATGCCAAATAAATTATTAAAGGAAAATATTATTGATGACAGAGGGAGAAATTTAATCAGAAACAAAGATTGATGTAAGAGGGAGAATTATGTATTTCAGTGATTATGAAGACAGAGGTATTTTTCTAGATGAGAATCAGAGTGAAGCTAAGGAAATTAATAAAATTTTATTCTTTTTTCTGTTTCTCTATAATTATTTGTATTATGACATTTTGTGTTCTCATCAATGCCAAAGAGGGAGATTGTTGAAGATACTTATTCAATTGTGTATTGTCATTGATGTATACACAAATGTAATGATGATTACACAAATGTCTATACCTGAACCGAGCATAGTCAGTGTATTCCAAGCTCTCTCAAGATTTGAACAAGACTCATATATCATCCAAAGTGATTTTCACTTCTAATCGAGTTCACTCGGGCATTTCAGTAATGGTCGAGCATTGAAGGCTTGCAGTGTTAACCGAGTTATATATTTAGTGTCAGCCGACTAGCAACAGTTTACACTTTATGTTTAATTAGTTATATGCAACTGACATACTTAAGTTTTATTGTTTATTTGGAGGGTTATTCAATCTGACTTGACAAGGCTTATAATATATATACAAGGTCAAGTTAGGATTGAATGTGTGTGTGTGGAAGAGTTCTTTGATATGAAGAGTGAAGGCGAAATAAGATAGAATTCTGATTTAAGGACAAGACATCTAGACCGAGCTGTAATAGAATATTTGATCAGTGAGGATCCAGTTTAAAGCTAGAGCAGAGATCTGAATCAACAAAGACAATTTCTTCTTCAAATAGGTCATTCCATTGTTACTCTCTAAAAATTGTAGCAATGATCCAAATCTCTTTACAGAGTAGACTTAACAGTCTTTCATAAATCCTTTCACAAGGTGGCATTTCTACATTGAAGTGTTTGAAGACCTCTAACAAAGGCACTCCTAACAGGGTGATTAAATCCTCTAATAGGGTCACACCTAATAGTGTGTTTTGTAACCTTTAACAGGGTTGGCTCCTAATAAGGCTCACTTTAGAAGAGTGAAAAATAGTAACTAGTTGCAATTGGTGGTTTTCCCAAATTGGGTTTCCACATTAAAGCTTGGTGTCATCTGTGTAGATTTTATTTTCTTTATGCTTTATTTTTCTGCACTTAATCACTAAAGGATAATCATAGTTAATATCCTAAGATTGCTTTGTTAACCGAGTAACAACAAAATATCCTTGTTAACCGAGTAAAAATGATAAGTTTGATTAAGACATCTAAGGGACTTGGATTTGTTTTTTTGGTAACTGATTCACCCCTCCCCTCTCAGCTACTCAACCCATTTCCAACACATAGGAGCTCACTATCCCTTATATAAAATAAAACCTCACTGCCTTTCAATTTATCAAAATCTAGTAGTCACTAATGTTTATAATTTCCTCAGGGAAAGGTACATTATATATGAATTCAAAAAGTAGTATATCTAAACTAATCAATTCACATTAATTAATTACATATTATAGTTCATAATTTCACATGTCTTCTCAACTTTCTAAGCATACATTTTTTTGTATTTCTGGACAACATTAACATATTATAGTTTAATTTGTTTAACTAGTGTCTCTATAGTTCTTAGAGACGTATGTGTACCATTTTTTTAATAACTTTTGATCTACTAGATCAAATTTAAAATAAATTATATATTATTGTTGTACACTTGATTTTTCACACTTCTAAAAAATAAATTTTCATTTTTAATTATTTTGATGCAAGTTATGTTTCACGCACGAACAAGCATATGATTTTTAGAATGTGCCCACTTCAAAAAATCATTAAAAAAAATAAAGAAAAAGTAACAAAAAATAGCCAACTTCTAGCTCTTACTCTTATCTATCTTTCTACCAAAGGATGTTTTAAAATACTAAATCTAACTTTAAATTTGTTTATGTGCGCGCGAGACACTCTGTTATATTTTTATTAAAAAAATAAGAATAGTTTTCTATGCACATAGGCTTTGACCCTCATAATCTTATCCATTTTTTAAAACATTAGTTGTTTAGAAACTAGATTCATAATACTACAATTCTTGTTCTTTTCACATTTTCTAATTTTGAGTGCACGAATCTCAAATTTCTCTTCCAAGTTCAGGTTTACGTGATTTCAGAAAAAGGTGGCCACTTATGCCCACTATTTTGCACACCATCTTGGTGCACTTACCCAAATTTCTTCTACATTATTTTCTCTATCATTTGAACAATAGTTATCTAGATCATACAAACCTCTAGATATAAGAATATAAACTTTTAGTTTAATTGTATATTGATAACTACAATTGAAACACCCTCTAACCATTCTACCAATGCTCAAACTAGATAGACTTTGAGGTGTGTAATAATAAATATGAAGGAATGATAAACCATAAATTCATAATACATATATGTACAAAAGTTATCTGAAAACATAAAAAAATATAATGTTTGACATCAATGACAAAGAAACAAGGTATGTATGCTAACACTTCCTACCAAACCAAACCTCTTCCAGAGTTATATCATGTAAAGATTTGGTAGGAGTAATATTAATAACATTAGTAGTACAACACATAGCTTCAACCCAAAATTTATAATGCATATTTCCATCAAGTAACATACATCTAACCATTTCAACGATAGTTCTAAACATTCTTTTAACTACACTATTTTGTTTAGGTGTATAAGAGACGGTTAGCTCTAATAATCCTTAAAGGATTAGAAGTTGTCATTAGTATACAAACATAAATTTTTTTTGGTTGGTCAGCATTCACCGAGTAACAAAATTCACCAAGTAACAATATTCACTGAGTAACAACATTCATTGAGCGACAGCGATCACTGAGCACAGTGTTCACCAAGCATTGTGGTCACTGAAACATTTTGTACACCAAGCATAGACATAACCAAACAGAGACATCACTGAGCACCATTCTAACCGAGAGATAATTTTAACCCTGAGAAAAGTGGATCTCAAACTACACATCAGCTAAAGCACTTTAGTCTTTAAAATAAATTGTTTCTTATCTGCACAACCATTTCTTGAGGATCAAGAAAAGTGTAAATGATGGATTTAATTAGTTTAACTAATTGTATTCATGCAAACTAGGAGATTAAGGTCAAGTTGTAAACCTTTGACCTTAGAGTTATTCAAGAAAAGCGTGAAACCTAATTAGGTCAAAACATTGTATATATAGATGTATAATTAATCAAGAACATGATGATTGTAGCTGCACAAGGACATATATGGATCAGACAGGTTTTCATGCAAAAGAATAGATAAAGAAGAATTCAGTTATGAAGAAATACATTCAAGGCTACTGAGAAGAACATAGCTATTATCCATCACAATAGGTGATACATATATTTTGTGAAATTAATGGATCTATAATAAAAAATTCAAGATTGGAAGCTATCAGGTCATCTATATTTTTTTCTACTCTCTAACAATTGTCGCGAACAAAGAAAATCCTTCAAGAAGGTGGACTTAAAATTCTTATTGTAAATCTCTTAACCGAGTGCACACATGCATTGTGTTGCTGAAATCTCTTAACCAAGTAGACTTAACAAGTCTAACATGCTACTCCTAACAGGGTAATATCATCAGAAGTGATCACAAATTGTGGCCCTAACATGCGCCTTCCATTCTGCAGATAGTGAAGCTTTGTGGGTTCGATCCCCACCATAGTTTTTACCTTCTAACAAGCGTTCCTGCATTACCAAATACTTGTGTCATGATTATATGAGTTTCATTAATGTTTCAATGTATGTTTACATGCATTTACATTTATGCTATGATATTGCATGCATGAAGTATGAAATAAATAATGGTCAGTTATACAAGAAATGATTACTAAGGTTTAAATTGATAAAAAAAAATTAAAAGTACTGATTCACCCCTCCCCTCTTAGTAAACACCCTTCCATTACTCAAACAATTGGTATCTGAGCTAGATCTCTTATTTGGAAAAGTTTAAATCACTTGAGAGAAAAGATCATACAATGGAAAGGTATAAGCTTGATAAGATTATTAAGAATCAGAAGTTGCAAATATAGATTTTCTTTGAGGAATACAAAGAAGCAATAAACAAAATGAAAGAGATATTGGCTGAAAGAAAAGTCATGGCATATCTATACAATGAAACTGACTATCATGAAGTATAGATACCTAATTTATTTGATTCATCTAGATCTAGATCTAGTAATACATCCGACACATCTGAAGGAATCATTACAAATCTAAATGAAATCAATCAACATTTGACTGAACACATAAAAGTATTGTATATCGATCAAGAGACACAGATGGTAAGAATATTGATGTTATGAATAATGAAAGACAAGATGAACAAGAAAGAACTTTAGCTATTGATGACAGGAGAAATATTATTGAAAAATGCAAGAGAAAGAATTTAAGATACAGAGACTTACTGAACATCACATTGAAATCACTAATCAAATAGTTCTTATGAGCCATGAGTCCAACCGATTGAACTTAAAACTTAATGGAAAATTGGAAGTTATTGGTGAACTAAAAGAAGAAAATGAGAAACTAGAGCATGAAGAAAAGATTCAACAACAACATAATGATATGATCAAGAAAGTTGAAGACAGTACAAAAAGAATGGATGAATTTCTAAATGGACAAATAAGACTCAACAACAATACCATTTTAGGGTATATCGAGCATGAAGAATCATCAAACGAAGATGATCAAAGGAATGTATATACAAATTTAAGACCAAAGAAGAGCTCATGTAATCGTTGTGGAAAACCAGGGCACACATCAAATGTTCGTAAGAGAAAAGAAAAAGGTATTCCTAAAACTACTTCTACATTTATAGCTAATTGTCATAAGTCTAACAAGCATGGACACAAAGAACATGAATGCAGATCTAAGTAGAACAAACCAAAGAAGAAATATTACATGGAAAAACATTGTTCTACTTGAAACATGCATAGCCACACATTTCATGAATGTAGAAAAAGGATAAAGCAAGTCTGGAAACCCAAAGAAAAAGAAAATTCATATCAACCGAGAAGAGCTGGTAATACATATGTTTGGGTTTACAACACTTGGGTAAATTGCATAGCATGTGGTAGGTATGGACACATAGATTCTAACTATATGAGGAAATAGATAAGAAGATCTATAAACTGGACTAACCCTGGAATGGCATGCTTACACTATCATAAGATTGGTCACTTAAGCAAGGATTGTAGAGACTAAGTGACAGAGTCAAGCACTTTTGCAAATGAAAATGCTATTGAAGACATCAGGAGAATGAGAAATAAAATGTGGAGGAGAGATTCAAATAATGATAGTGCTAGATCAACCACTACAGTTTGTGATGCCTCATCTAATGGATTAGGTGATTCCACCACCCCCACCTAAGTAATAGAAGTAAGTATGGAACTGCACTCTATAAAATTGTATTTTACTATAGACACCTAAAAATGGTTCATTGCATATGCCCCCTTTTAACATGTCTTCTATATTATGTGTTTGATCTTTATCATTCACTAATATTGTGTCATTCTTCCATGTCATCAATTACTAACAATTCTACTCTCTTTATCAAATTGATCATTTCCCAAATCATTTTCGATCAACCCTAAATCGATCCTATTCGATCCTAAACCATCCCAAACCTTCCTAAACAGATGCTATTCGATCCTAAACCATTCCAAACCTTCCTAAATCATTTCAAATCTATCCTATTCTATTCCTAATCACTTGCAGAATTGTCTGGACTCATTCTGACCATTCTGGGACATTGTCCAAGATCATCGATGCCTAATCAACCCAATTTTAAACCAATCAATCAAACCCTAATTCCAATTCAATCAATATTATCATCATTTCAGGAGCATTGTCCAAGATCATCGATGCTTCGTATCCTTTCAATCAACCATTTGATAACACTGTCAAAGCTAATCGGTGTTATCGCTATAAATCTATCAATATCAATTCAATAGTGTTGTTCATTATTGCCAATACTGTTTTTGATTATCATTTCAAGAACATTGTCAAAGATCATTGATGTCTCCCCTTTTCAATCTTATGATGCCATCAAAGTTCATTGGCACTTTTAAATTATTTCTAATCATCACTATCCGGGTGCATTGTCAAAGATCATCGATGCCTCGTGATTTCCTAAACTATTCTGAAACCCTCAAAATTAACCCTAATTCTTATCAATATTATCAAAATCATTTTAATTCAACATCATCATCTTCAATTTGACCTATTCTCTACTAATTTCCCCCTTGGGATGAATAACCCATAATTTATCCTGGGTCCTAATTGAATAAATAAACAAACTTTATTTATTCCCCATTTCCCTAAGTCTCCAATAATTAATTATTTTTTATTAATTAATTAGCTAATTTCAATTTATGGGATTTTACAATTTCATAAAATCTAATTTGATTTTGAAGAATATTTGAGAATATTGAGTTATGGATTTGATTAAAGATTCATAATCTTACCTAAATATCATATCCCTTAATTGAGGATTCTCATCCCTATTAAGGTGCTTCCTCAATATCTCCAAAACCCTCCAATATATCCTCAATATATCTCCCTCATTTCATGATTCCAAGCATCCTACAAACCAAAATCTTGGTTGGCGCATTGATTTTCTGCAATCTCACCAAATTGTCTCTCATTTTCTATAAAATGGGATGCATTCCTCTCATTAAAGGTTAACCACGAGATTTTGAGAGAACCTCAAGATCACTACCTCCTATTAATTCTCATTATCAATTCAAGATTTCAAGGTTATTTGTGCAATTGGTGTTTGTCAAAGAGCAACATATAAACCTCTATGGAGAAGAAAGCAGACCATTTGACCTACATTTGAAGGGAGTTTGCTTGTGTTATCTTGCATATCTTTCAACTCTTGTTTCAAATGGTTTTAATGTTAGATTAGTTAGGGTAGCATATTGTTTAGGGTTTTTGGTTACCTAGATATGCTTCTAACCCCTTTTGTGGTCTTACATTTACATCAGTTCCTATATTCATTAAAAATATGCCAAATTATCATGAATGAAGATGCACTATGGTATTGCATGTTATGTTTTGTGAATCTAGCCTAGACGGTTAATATAAACCGAGCATAAACTACAAATCGGTAAACATATGAAAGATAACCAAGTTGACACTATATACTGTAACATCCCAAAATTGGCATCTTGTAACCACAACCAATTTTGTTGCATTGTCAACCTTATGAATCATCAAAGTCCTATTGTACTAGGCAATTTTGAGTTTACACTGACTCTACTTGACTTAAGTGTCAAATGCAAAAAATCCTAAATCTGCATTAATCACATACTATATTTAATTCCTAAATATCAATTACAATTGGCTAAATAAACCCTATGATCGAATTAATTTAATTACAAAGTCCTAGAACTTTAATTAAATTAAATTCACCCTTTTAGCTAAAATACATAAAAAAGAATTAAATAATATTTGATTATTAAATAAATATCCTCATTTCAATAATTGAATTCAATTATTCAAATAATTGATAAAGTGTATTTATGAGGTCATATTTCATTTATTTAATCAAATAGGCTCTCCAAAATCCTCACTTCAGTTCATAAATGGAAACTTTGAGCTAACTTTGATTCAAAAGTGCAACAAATCAGTTAACTGTCTCATTCACTCAAAAAGACAACAGTTAACTATTTCTCTCAAAGGAAACTTGCTATTCTAAACTAGATTTCAAAATGTTAACTGTTTCTCTCAAAGAAAACTTTCCATTCTGAACTGGACTCTCATTCTATAAAAGAACTCTCTTATTTCTCATTCAAAAAAAGGAGGAGAATGCATTTTTAGAGTATCAAATCACTGTTGGATTGTTAGCTCATATTTGTTCATTCAAGCTTTCATTATTGCAATAGATTAATACTCATTTCTAGGTTAATCATGCATAGCTTAGTTTCTTTTAAGTGTTCTTATATTAATCTCATGCTCATTTCTTAGATTAATCTCATGTTCATTTACTAGCTTAATCTCATATTCATTTCTAGACTAATATTGCATCTACATTTCTAGATTAAATCATCCGTTCTTAGATTGGTCTCGGTTGTTGGGTTCTTGAATTCTGAGAGCTTACTCAAAACATCATCTAGATAGGAGGCAACAGGTCGACTCATCCATGCATGCGGGATGAATAACTTCATATTCATTTATGTACATGTGACTACTGAATAATGACTATGTTGAAGTGTATAGCTAAGTTAGAGGCCCACATTTAGCGTATACATTTTTGGCACCCACCGTGGGGAAAAAGATTCAATTTCTGGCCTCATCTTTATTTTTTGCTTTCAATTTTGCTTTATGTCCATATGGCTCTGTCGTGATATCTTGTGCAAAATTTCACAAACACTCGTGAGAAATTTCTAGTTCTTCACGAGGTTCTTGGTAGTTCTTCACATGGATTGTTCTAGTTCATCGCGTGAAATTTGACACCAGAGAATTTTTATTTTCTATTTTCATATCTCTATTTTCTGACTACTACTATTTTCTGTTTACTATGGTTTTCTGGTTTTATTTCTGGTACATCTTAACCAGTGGTCTTCAGAATGAGATGTCAAAGACTCCTTCAAACATGGCTATGAAAAATTACTGAATGTTTGATTGTAGGGCGCATGTCAGAGCACGTTTGTCAAAGAACTTCAAACCTACATGAACATTGTGTTTGTTTTCATGCTTTATCTACATAGTCTAATTAGGGCCTTGTCAAAATATCTTAAGGGTCTTGATAGAAGAATAGGGTATTAGGCTCTTCATGACATGGAAGTGATTCCCATGAATGAATCTAAGATCTAGATGCTACTAAAGGATTGATACCTAGGGGAGCAAGGAAAGGTAAAAAATAAATTGGCATATCCATTAGTGAGGGGAGTATGCTCTTCTCTCTTTGAGAGAATCAGAAACCTAGAAGCTCTTGGATTTGTTGAAAGAGGATTTAGCTTGGTGATGAATATGTCTGGCATGTTTGGGTGAGGTGTAGAGGTAGAGGAGTATTTTGTTTTCCCTTTTGGGAGAATCAGAAACTTAGACCCTTGAAACCAAACCAAGTCTGAGTGACCTTTAGCGGGCCTGCCAGAATTTGAACCTTTGAGAACAACCCAAGTGGGTACACAACTTTTTCCAGCGATTCCACCCCACCCACTATAATAAAGTTGTTTTTTTTAGAGAAAGACTCCAAATCCATGTTAATTGCTTCCCCTTGATTCTTGATGTCGAATATCTTGAGGAAGCCCTGTCTGTTGTACTGAGCGGTGCTACTCCCAACCCTACTTGTCAAGGGTGTACACTTCCAGGTGTCAATGTGGCTATATGTCTCAACCTCTCTTGTGAGGCCACTAGAGTTTAATGTGAACAGAAGCATACTAAACACCATTTTATCTAGTTTCCTTACCCAGTTCATCTCTGAAAGGAGGTATAATCTCTGTGCAGGGAGGGGTAAAATTCTCTCCCATAGATTCTCACCATAGGCATGCACCTAGAAGTTTGAAGGTGGTATATAATACTAGCCCCTAATTCAAGGGTGTCCTTTAAACATATATTATTGAGTCCTTGTAAAGACCAAAAATATGGGTGCCCTCTCGGGGGTGACACTGATGTGTGAGGTGCACTCATGCACATAAGTTGTGAGGCAAAGATTTTGTCTTCTTTACCATTTTATTTTTAGGAATAATTGAGTGTCTTTTTCGAGTCTTCAAATGTTCAAAATGTTCAAACTTGTCAAGGCTCCCTTATTCTTCAAATTTTCTTTGTCCTCGGTTGAACTATTTTTAACTACTGCTTGTGTCACAATTTCTTAAACATCCAAACCCAAATTTATCAATCTAAAAATGGTCCAAAACAATCTGTAAATTGAACACTCTATCCAAACACAAATTTGTCACTCTAAAATGGTCTCAAATGTCTGTTTCTGTAAAAATTTGGTTAATTTTTTGAACATTTATGCGTGACACTCTGGAGCTTCATGCCACTCTATGAGAATCTTTGTGTGAGGTTTTTTTAATCTTCACGTGATATTGTGCTACTTTTTTGTCATCTAATTACTAGTCTATCACACCATTTTTGCAATTTTTCACACCAGGCTACAAAGTCTCGCGTGGGCCAGTAAGAATCTTCACGCAACAAATTATTTCTTCATGCAAAACTATCTCATTTTTCCATAACAACGAGTTATTTTCTTCATGTCCTGTGTCCCTCTACTCATTCTCGTTTCTGTTTGGGGTCTGTTTGCATGTTTCCTATCCATACACAGTCTCCAACTGGATGTCTCAGGTTGAGAACTACGTGATTCTCACTTGAACTTGTCTCTTCTCTTATCTATCTACTCATTCTACTATGTTGTCATACCTTGCAACATGATAGTCATCTCTTGGTTGTTCTATCCTTATCTCTGAAGATTCATGTCTTGTATGCTTCACCTATTGGAACTCTTGTGCACTTATCTTGAGACATAGTTCCAGACATAGTCCTAGTTCAATCTCCTTATATAATCTTTGTCTATGAGTATTGTGACTTGAATTAGAAACACATTCACCTTACATATCATACCTTCTCTTCAAATCTTCTACACAAGTGCATCAAATCAATCTTATAATGTCTAAAAGCAAAGAAGAGATCCTTAGGGAAACTTTATTAAAACAACTTCAAACTTTGGAATCTGAACTCCAAGGATTAAAGGGGGAAAAGGATACACGATCCGATGAATCCTCATTAAGATCAACCTATCCTTTGCTATGTGATCACAATTCTCACATCTCTCCACTTTATTCCAACATGGAGAAATATTGGTATGCCAATCCTATCTTCAATCAAGAGGATGTAGAGGAAACTATGATAGAATTAGATGAAAGTCTTTTATATCCCCAAAAGAAAGATATTTCAAGTCAAGAAGCATATAATCATGCTTTAGAGAGAATATTTACTCCTTTGGGACAATCTTATAAATCAGCATTGGAAGAACTTCTTGAGCATAATCTCATCACATTTCCTGAAGCCATATCACGTGGATTGAGATTCTTGAGTACCTATTGTGCATATCATCTAAGAAATAAGCATAAACCTTCATCTTCCATGGAGTTGAAACATAAAATCCAAGATCTCATAGATAATGGCATAATCAAAGTGGAAAATCCTAATAATTCATCTAATCTCAAGCATGATCAATATCAGGAATCCATGTCTAGAAATGGTTCCCATAGAACATCTGCTTCTTCCACCATTCGTCCATCTCCTAAAGCTTCAAAACCATCCACACCATCTCTATCAAGAATTGAGCCTCATGTTGAATATGTCTACCCTCAAGGACTACCTCTAAAAGAGATCCAAGCTAATCAACATACGTCTGCAAGTCTTTCTCAAGCTTCAAAAATCATAGACCTAAAGAATCCATGTGCTTCAAAAAATAGCATGCCTACTCAAAAGGATACTCCATCAGCCTGTCAAGAATCCCCTATGTAGATCAAAACTACTACCTCATCCTTAGAAGTGGCTCCATGTCAAGAGGGCACTCCACGGTGTGAAGAAACAAATATCAGTAATGATCAAGATCAAGATACCATCCATCATTATCCAAGGGTTGACCAAAGTTGCATATCTCAAGAGTCCCATGATGATAAGCCTCCATCTCCCAAGCAAGATCAAGATACCCTTTCCACCACCTCTAATGAGCCTATTGAAAATCAAAAGAAAGGTACCCTTTCTAAACCATCTAACTATCCTTGTCAAGATCAGAGCATACCATCATCTCCTTGTCATACTTCTCCATATCCACCTCAAGAAACCATCATTCCTCTAAATCCCTTGCATAAAAATAAATCCCCTCAAGCTTCAGATGCTCCTATAAAAGCTACTTATGCACCTATTGATATAAAGGTGAATTCAAAAGAGAAGACCCTTGGTCATGCAGCTCACTCTAAAGATGTTGATATCCCTTCCACACCTTATATCCCTCCATTCAAATGTAAGCTTCATCCTTCTCCATCATCCAAATCCATCCTTGGTCCTTATATTATAAAGCTAAAGCCTTCAAACCTTCCATCTATATTGGGTCCTTATATTCCTCCATCTAACATGCCTATCACTACTATCTTGTCATCCACTTACTGCATCTCCTATCAAGATCAACAAAGACATACATCCTTGAACCCTCGCTATCAACCCATCCATATGAACCAGTCATATCATCCCTATTCATCCATAATCTCCAATGCTTTTGGAAGTAATTTGGATGTGCAACGAAGAAATCAGAAATACAAGAATCCACTTACATATGAAGATCATTATGTTCAGTCTAATCGACATGTGATTACAAATAAAAAAGAAATATTCAAGAGAGTGCAAAGGTCCACTGAAAAAAGAATAATATCAAAGAAATTTGGGTTCCTAAATCCATCATGGATGAATTACATTCTAAATCATCCAAAAATAAAAGAAAATCAAAATTTATGTGGATTCCCAAGTCTTTCTTAAAAGGCTTGAACAAAAAGGAAAATTCAGAGTTGGCATCCAAGCTTCCAAAGTCTTCCACTTCATCTCCCTCTGAACATCTCCCATATTCTAACACTATTTTGGGTCCTCATGCCCCAAAATATATTACCTTGAATACTTCACCCCCTTCTTCATCCATCTTGGGTCCTTGTGTACCAAGATCCATATCTACTTAGCCATCAAAACCTCAAGCTATTCCATCCACTTTTCCTCCATTTGTCCACTACCCTTCAAGGGGTGTGTCCATGTTGATCTTACCACCATTTCCATCTAACTCTATAAAAACCCTTCAATACCCTATCCAATATCCCGCACCTACCAACTACTCATCCATCTCATATCCTTCCATTCCTCTTATCCAATTCCTCGCATAAATCCTTGGCTACCATCTTCCTTATCCTCCATACCATTCATTCTCTACCATCACCCTATCAACATATTTGAGCATAATTTCAATGTCCTTGGCCTATCATAGCATATCTTTCAAAGGAGCACTATATAAATAACAAGAAGCTTTCGTTCATCCAAAAATAAAAAATAAAAAAGTAAAGGTGTCTTGTTGAAAACCTGGTAAACAGGCACCTTGGTAGAAAAAGTAAAGATAAATTAATCCATCCTATGGTGAAAACCACTTCTTGTGGTGCCTTGAATAAGTACCATGTTGAGAACTTGGCAAAAAAACATCATGCATAATTCCTCCTACTTACACTCTTCATTTGGGAGCAAGTTTCTTCCATGTCATCCTATCCATCATATCTTACATCTAGCTAGCCCGTGAACATCCATGTTCCTTCTGCTAATCTTGACAAGGTGGAGCATATCCATGAGCATCATTTACCCTGACATTCATTATCTTTCCATCAGCCTATTCACCTTCTCTCATCCATGGTACCCTATCATGATCTTGCTTACCCCAAACCTATTCTTCCTATCTCTGAGCATTCCTACCATAATCCAAACTATTCACTTATACCTCCATCACCCCTTATCCCAATTGCACTATCATAGCTATATCCTATCTAATTGATCCCTTGGTCTTGATCAAAATGAAGAACAAAAAAAATGTAAAATAGTTTCTCAAAAACTTCTTGACATGTCCACTCTTTTGGACCACATATTTGTCATGACATTAGGTCACTATCTTACATTCTATCAAGCGCTTCTCCATGAGCCTACATCGCTATATTATTTTTTCCCTAGGTTGGGTAAACTTGAGGAGACTATCCTTGAGGGTTGCATTCACCCTCTTCATCCATCATTGTCTATTTGTCTCATCCATCAACTTTCTAATCCATCTAAAATTTCCTACACCTTGCTAGACATTGGGGGAAAACAAATGTGATCTTGCTTGAGATCGAGTAATCTCAAAAATCTAAAAATTGCAAAATTTTCTGAAAAAATTTTAAAAAATGGAATTGTACTACCTGGTGGATGAAGTTTCTCATTCAAAAATTCTTCTAGTCTTACAAGAATGGACAATCATGGGAATAGTTGTCTTCTTCTTTTCCCCCAAAATCCATCTAGATAAGTTTTTGTATACCTTTTCACGAGGGCACATGGCTTGTGTTGGCTCTAGTTTAATGAGATTTCCCATGGTTTTGTAGCTATATATACCTATTCAAGAGATCTATTCTATATCAGAAAATGAAAAAAAAAAAAAATCAAAAATACAAAAAAAGTGCCATTAATGAAAACCTAGCAAATAGGCGTCATGGTAGAAAAAAAAATTTCTGCCAAGAAGGTGAAAACCTGATAAACAGGCGCCTCTTGTTTCGCAATGCTATATCTATCACTTGTCTCTATATGGTTGTTTTCTTGCTTTCCTGCTATCATTTTCTCATACACATGCTCTTAGTTACCATTAAGACACCAACTTACACGGATTGAAACTAGTCATACTCTAGGGGAAACCTTCCTGGTCTAGGGGGCACTGTCCTATTACTTTTTGGGGTCTCTTTCACATTAGTCACCAGAAGTTCTCACTACATCTTCCTACTGATGCCTAGCTATTTTTGAGATCTCTCTACTTGATAATCTCTCTCACATCAATCACTAATGGTTCTCACTACGTCTGCCTACTATCGTCGTACTAATGAGATTTCTTGCAAATGACATATATTTACAAATCGACATAAATCTGTTGAGATTGGAGTTGTACTCAATGCTCTATCTATCAATGCTCAGTCTTGGAGATTATTTGCCTTCATTTGTATATAGCTTTCAGTCACTTTCATGACATTTTGGTTCCTCTGAGAACCCTCTTGACTTGAACCTGATCCAGAATCATAGCCTAGGGGCAATCAAATCATTTTTTTCCTCACAACATGTGTCAAGTCAGTCGTTACCTAGGGCCATGGGTCCCCAATTTGATTGCACTAGAGTTAGTGATCTTGTCACTTCTCAAGGACAACTCTCTATTGACACAAATAGGTGTTTCTCAACACCCCAATCAATAGTGTTTTTTAACACTATCTTTGGATACATCTGTGTTTGTTAAAATACATTGGATATCACAAATGTGATGAAGAATCCCAAGTCTAGTTGTTATCGAGTGTCGGCTTTAATCTACTTTAAGGTCTCTGCATGGACCTTATAGGGTATTATCAAACCCTAACTCTAGGAAGTCACTAATATCTTCACCTCATGTTCTCTAGACCTAGTTCTCACCATAAAGCTTCTATCTCATGCTATAGAATCTATTAGGATAGATTCATTCTCCAAGCTAAACCAATTGGTTCAACCTGAATAACATGACAATACACTTTGCACATGCAAGCCATCACAAAAGTTCTCAAGATAGTTCTCCAAATGCTCTTTGTATTCACAAACACTAAGCTATTACAAAATACAATGCATTCCTCTCTTGTTTCTCTACTCTCTTTTTCTTACAAAAGATTTCAACTATATATCTATCTCTCAGAAATATCTCCAAAATATCTCATGCTCTTTAACAACTTCAACCACCTTGCACAGAAGGCATGGTTGAGCCACAAATGACCCTCCCATCATTGGAACAGGGGTCACTATCTATCAAAGACAAAAATAAGATGATGAGAGCCATTGCAGTTGACCTAGCTGGTCACAAATGTCACATCACATATTTCCTGGGTCGTTAACTGACATAACCAAGAAACAAACTGCCATTACCGAGCATCAGTCCCAAGCATTAATGTAAACTTTTCCTTCAATACTCGAGCGCCAGTCAACAACCCAAAAGCTGCAAAAAACCCCAAGAGACATCATCAAGTTACAACCCTGAGTACCAAGTGTAACCCTGGAGACTTACTGAGTTACATTCTTGAGCATTCTGCATAGCATACCTTAGCAACCTAGTGTAACCCGAGCAAGATTCTAGAGTAGCGTTACCGAGCAACAAAGTTTCCTGAGAACCAGTATCACTTAGTGGTACTTCATCAATTTTGGTTGCTAGAGCCTTGTTGGATTTCGAAAGGGTTAAAAGCTACCTCAATACACACTTAAACTAGAAAAAAACTACTAAGAAACTATGGTGTTTGTTCACCAATTGACCTCGGTCATTACAAGACTGGTAGAAAAAAACACCTTACAAACCAAAAATGCTTCCTATCCTAGAAATGTTTCTAACCTTAGGTGCTCCTACACCATACTCCCAGGGTGGAAAATAATCCAAGTCCCATGGATTTGGTGACCTCTTTCGAGTCTTCCAATTTGGAGCCACTATTTTTGGAGGACCTGCAACAAGAGTATCTCCATCGACCAAACAAACAATGTACCTACAATCAAACACAAAGGAGTAAAAACACAAAACTATCATTACTTTATCATGTGAGTTCTCCATGCTTGGAGAAAATGTAGTCACCATGGTCTTCTCATGACCAATGCTTTCTATAAGGTCCTTTTTATTTTCTTTCTCTAAGATCAGTGTTGCATTCATGAAGGTATCCAAGTCTTCTTTGTGCCTTTGTCCTAGGCATGTTGGTGCTGCTCCAACCTTATCTTGTCATTCTTCACCAATGGCTTCCAAGTCTTCCTCTAAGAGTTCTTTTTCATCAAGTCCTTGAGAACTTACTCACTTGGTACCTTCCCCAACTTGTAATGAATCCTTACAATGAACTTCTTGTAGTAACATCCTTTAGAATCACACCTCTGATTCCTTCATGAGTAACACAGTCTGACACCTTCTTGGAATCTTCATGAACCCTTAGACACTTAGGTTCCTTCACCAATATCTGCTTCCCACTCTTTTCTTCCATAGTTGACTCCTTATAATGTCCTTCAAGTGGAAAAATCAATGGTGCATCCACCACTAGGATCTTCAGCTAACCCTTTTCTCCATTTTCTATTCCTTCTTCATGTTGCTCCATAACACATTCTTGTTCCATGTCTACAACCTTTTCATGTTGCTCAACAATTTCCTTGGTCTCTTGTTGTTTCTTCTCCAATATTTCTTGTTCAAGGAGTTTTTTTATCATTTTATTGGTTGCTTCCATCCTTGTTGCATTCTCTTCTAACCTCTTTGTTAAACTTCTTACCTCTTTTAATTCTTTTCTTCTTACTTCCTCCTTCTTTGCTTCTTCCTTCTTCTTGGTCTCTACTTATTCTCTCTTTTTCCTTTCATAATCTTTATAGGCTTTGTATGCCTCATAGATTACCCTTTCTTCTATTGTCAAATACATCTTGACTACCTTTACCAAATGCAAGGATCTACTTCGTTTCTCTGATACCAATATGATGTAGAATCCCAAGTCTAGTTGTTACCAAGAGTCAACTTGACTCTACTTCAAGGTCTCTGAATAGACCTTATAGGGTATTATAAAACCCTAACTTGAGGAAGTCACTAATATCTTCACCTCAATTTCTCTAGACCTGGTTCTCACCGTAAAGCTACTATCTCATGCTATAGAATCTATTAGGATAGATTCATTTTCCAAGCTAAACTGACTGGTTCAACCTAAATAATGTGACAATACACTTTGCACATGGAATCCATCACAAAATGCTCATGATAGTTCTCCAAATGCTCTCTGTATTCACAAACACTAATCTATTACAAAATACAATGCATTCCTCTCTTGTTTCTCTACTCTCTTTTTCTTACAAAAGCTTTCAACTATATATCTATCTCTCAAAAATATCTCCAAAATATCTCGTTCTCTTTAACAACTTCAACCACCTTATACAGAAGGAATGGTCAAGCCATAAATGACCCTCCCATCACTGGAACAGGTGTCACTATCCATCAAAGACAAAGTTGACACAAGAAGAGTCATTGCAGTTGACCCAGCTGGTCACAAATGTCAGATCATGTGTTTCCTAGGATGTTACTGACATAACCAAGAAACAGACCACCATTACTGAGCATCAATACCACGCATCAAAGTAAAATTTTCCTTCAATACCTGAGCACCACTTAAACGCCGAGCAACATCACCAAGTAACAACCCCGAACACCAAATGTAACCCGAGAGACATTACCGAGCGACATTCCTAAGCATTCTACACAGCATACCTGAGCAACCTAGTGTAACCCAAGCAAGATTCCTAAGTAGCATTACCGAGAAACAGAGTTTCCCAAGCACCAGTATCACTTAGTGAAACTTCATCAATTTTGGTTGCTAGATCCTTGTTGGATTTCCAACGGTTTAAAAGCTACCTCAATACACACTTAAAATAGAAAACAAATACTAAGAAACTATGGTGTTTGTTCACCGATTAACCTCGGCCATTACAAGACTAGTGGAACAAAACACCTTACAAACTAAAAATGCTTCCTATTCTAGAAATTTTTCTAACCTTAGGTTCTCCTGCAACAAAACTTAAACAAATAGATCGGTAGCAATCCAACACAAAGCACTCACAATAAAAATGGTGTTTTCAACACCCCTATACATCTACACATCCAAAAACTTTGAAACATGTTGAGCTATGATTGAATTTCTCTTTGTATGTTTCTTTTTCTCATTGATTTTGTTTCTCTTTTCTTTGTCTACTACTTGCTGGTGTGGTCCCGATGATCTGACAATGCCAAATAATCAGGGTGTATGTGATAAGAGCTTTTGCATTAAGGTGAAATAGCCTCACATTCCTTAATCATGTTTATTTGTACGCCAAGGTGAGGTTGGAACTATCTCATTGCCTATTATTGCTCTTCATGTTTACACAAGATCGCACTCATGGTTATCTTGGATTTGAATGCCTTGATACTGGTGTGCTCTAGCAACATCAATTGAAAATGACGTTTAGGTCATCTCAACTTTTGTGTCTTGATGCTTATGTTTGTTTCCCATGTCTAGTCTAATAAAAGTCATATTGATATTCGTATGGTCACAGTGGAACTAGTAAGGATTGTATCGACTCTGATGTTCCACTAAAATGCTCTATGATGAAAACTATTCAATGGATCCAACAACCACATCCTAGAGATTGCATATAGAATAGGATTGCAGTTTCATTCTACACTTGCATTGCAATAACATTTCGATGGTCACTCCATTATATTCTCCTAGATTTGCATGATGAAGGGTTCTTCTTCTATGTCCTGGCTTCATCATGACTGCACAAGTGTTTGATCCTCTCTAAACCAAACCTTGGCTAAATCGACCGCTCTAAACCCATTTTCCTTGATCAAAATTGAGATCTGACACTCCTATATAGCTCAAAATCGCATTTTAAATTTTTTGGGACCAACGTGATCAGACACTTGTGCATTTGACTTTCTGACATCACTTTCTTGTCAGAATCATATCCAATCAACATTTTCTCAAAACTTTGACAATTTTCCTTAAAAGTCAACTCTAGTCAACCCTAGTCAAACTTGGTCAACCAGACCATAAAATTGCTTCTAAATCTTCCATAATATGTTCTGAGTTCTTCTCAACCTTTGATTCAACATCTATCTATGATTTCTCACTCTCAGTCACCATTATGATGTGTCATCTTTCCATTTCTCTCCCGAGGGGGTAGGATGATTACATCATTAAATCACTATCAAATCTATTTTAATCAATCTAATCTAATTTCAAAAATCTCCATTGCTAGTGGTATCTCATCACTTGGGGCATGTTCAGTTTTCATACTTCACAGTCAAAAATGGATATTCCACATTATTAAATCACTAGTGGCATCTCTATTCCTTACATCTTGTGATCTCATCTATTAGGTATCTGAGCAATCTAACTCAGATCCCTAAGGATCAAGCTTTGTTCTGAAGATGGTTCTCAAAATCTTAGCTATTAGGTATTTGATCAATCTAACTCAGATCCCTGAGGATCAAGCTTCATTCTGGAGATGATTCTCAAAATCTCATCTATTAGGTATCAGGGCAATCTAAATTTGGCTCCAAAAAATCAAGCTTTGTTCTAGAGATAGTCCTAAAAATCTCTATTGACTATCTTTTAATGAATAGGTATCGGGGCAATCTAACCCTAAATCATGAAGGTTGAGCCTCGTTCTGGGGACATTCTTTTAAAATATGATAATCTATTAGGTATTTGAGCAATCTAAGTCAGATTCCTGAGGATCAAGCTTCATTCTGAAGATGATTCTTGAAATCTCAATCTATTAGGTATTGGGGCAATCTAACCCAGATTCCTAAGAGTTAAGCTTTGTTTTGAAGATGACCCTCAAAAACTTGACTTAACCGGCATCTTGGAAATCTAACCTATACTTCGGAGAGTTAAGCTCTATTCTGGAGATGGCTCTGAAACCTTCATCAATCGATCTTTACATCAATTCTCAAAATCAATTTCAAACTATTCTTCTATGATTCAAAGATTAGACTATTCTTTGAATCAATGCGCTGCTCGCACATCAATTCAAAGAGGGGAAAAATGTAACACCCAAAAATTGGCATCTTGTAACCACAACCAGTTTTGTTGCATTTATCGACCTTTTAAATCATCAAAGTCTTATTGTACTAGGCAATTCTGAGTTTTGACTGACTCTACTTGACTTAAGTGTCAAATGCAGAAAATTCTAAACCTGCATTAATCACATACTATATTTAATTCCTAAATATCAATTACAATTGGCTAAATAAACCCTATGATCCAATTAATTTAATTACAAAGTTCTAGCACTTAAATTAAATTAGATTCACCCTTTTAGCTAAAATACATAAAAAGGAATTACAAAATATTTGATTATTAAAAAAATATCCTCATTTCAATAATTGAATTTAATTATTCAAATAATTGATAAAGTGCATTTATGAGGTCATATTTCATTTATTTAATCAAATAGGCTCTCAAAAATGCTCACTTCACTTCAGAAATGGAAACTTTCAGTTAACTGTGATTCAAAAGTGCAACAAATCAGTTAACTATCTCTTTCACTCAAAAAGACAACAATTAATTGTTTCTCTCAAAGGAAACTTGCTATTCTGAACTGGATTTCAAAATGTTAACTATTTCTCTCAAAGGAAACTTGTCATTCTGAACTGGACTCTCATTCTATAAAAGAACTCTCTTATTTCTCATTCAAAAAAAGGAGGAGAATGTATTTTTAGAGTATCAAATCATTGTTGGATTGTTATCTCATATTTTTGTATTCAATCTTTCATTATTACAATATATTAATACTCATTTCTAGTTTAATTATGCATAGCTTAGTTTCTTTTAAGTGTTCTTAGATTAATCTCATGCTCATTTCTTAGATTAATCTCATGTTCATTTCTTAGCTTAATCTTATATTCATTTCTAGACTAATATTGCATCTACATTTTGAGATTAAATCCTTCGTTCTTAGATTGGGCTCAGTTGTTGGGTTCTTGAATTCTGAGAGCGTACTCAACCCCGTCTAGATAGGAGGCAACAGGTCAACTCATACAGGCATGCAGGATGAATAAATTCATATTCATTTATGTATGTGACTACTGAATAATGACTATGTTGAAGTGTATGGCCAAGTAAGAGGCCCACATTTAGCATATAAATATACAGAGCATTGTTAGTAAACATGTGGAAGACAACCAGTTAACACTTTATACTGAGTAGTGTATACTCACCGAGCTGAAGACTTTGGATTGTTAACCAGGCATCTACGCTTTGTCAACTGAGTGGTAGGTGAATCATTTAATGCATCACTTAGGTTATATTTTCTATAAAAGGGGAAAAGTGAACTCATTCATTCACCCAACATTTAAGAGAAAACTGCAAAGCAAGAGGAGTGATTCACAACACCTCTGAAGAAACTCCAACAAATTTCAAGCACTCACCGTGATTATCCAGTGAGTATCTAGACTTACCGAACTAACAGTTCATTTACAAGGAAGCCCTAATTTTTACAAACAATGACAACCACTTCCCGAACCTCAAAGATCAAAATAGAAAAGGATAAGAAGGTCATCCTTATCAAGAACTTGACCCATGAGGAACCAAAATACATGTTCTATCCTAAGGTTGCTGCTCAACCCAACGACAAGGTAGCATTTTCAAGTATCCCACCTAGGGTTTTACTGGTTGAAGACAACTAAGAATACATTCACTGCAAATTTGCAGAGATTGGAGACATTGAGCTTGAAGAAGCTTATCAGAATCTTTGCAAGGATGGAAACCTGAAGGATGAGTACAAATACATCGAAGTGAAAGGGTTAACCAATGCCCTACTATTCCCAAAAGAATTCAAGACAGAATGGATTTGCATTGTGCTCAACCAAGTGCATGATGGTAAAATGTGGTTAAATGAACCTAAACCAATCAAAAAGGATGTGATTCATGCAGTAACAGGATACCCAATCATCAAGAATAAAAATTCCCTAAGACATCTTGGATGCCCTGAGATTGAAAAAATAACTGGAGCCAGATGGGACGGAAAAGGTCTGAAAGTGAACTCAATCACCGAACCTAAGATGAAATTTGGTGCATATGTGATTGGATACAAGATATTTCAAGCAAGAAGAATGAACAATATTTCTTGTGGAGTAGTTGACACAATATACAAGATAGTAAAGAAAGGAGTGCAACTAGAGTTAGCAGAGCTGCTACTGAAAAAACTGGAAGAGACCATGAAAATAATTAGATCAACCCAATCTAATACATGTAAGTTCAGTTCTCTACTTATGTGCACATTCTTTTACTTCCATAACTCCTTTCCTTTAGTTGATAATGTCACTTGGGACACCAACCAACTGATAATAGTACATATTAGTGATTACATTAAATCACTAGGAGATAGTCTCATTATACTGTTGGATGCATACTTCAAAAAATTTAAGGATAGGATGCAAAAGAGGATGAGAATCCCTGCTCAATTGGTTGAAAAATACAAGGATGAGATATGTTTTATAATTGAGACCAAAAATACACTCATCAAATTTGTCAACCCAAGAATAGCATGGTTACCACCACTAGAATCTGAAATTGACATAGATCAGGCTACAAGAGCTATTGAAGCCCTACTGAATGAACTAGTTGAAAAATCTATAAGAAGATTTGGGACATATGAGGAAGCCAAGTCAAGAATAAAGACTAGCTTAGTAGTCAAGAAGACAGGGAAGAAGCAAACACAAATGGTGAAAACACTTAAGAAGAAACTCTGGGTAACTGTGAAAGAGTTGGAACAAACATAGGATATCACTAAGGGACAGTCACCCATTGGTGAAGGAAAATAATTAAGTGATTCTAAGTCTACTGAATCTGATATAGATCCACCAAAGGACAAGAAAGAAAAACTCACTGATATAACAACTACATCCAGAACAAGAATCAAAACAACTAAGGTAGACTCACCACCATTGAAGAGAGGCATAGTAAGAACATACATGAAAAGAAAGCCTAAAACCTCAACCAAGCTGAGAAAAAAAAAGAGATATGTAAGAGGAAGAGAGGACAAGGATGATACTACAAAAGCAGAAAGAGGACATAGAATCCAAGCAGAAAAATCCATAATACCAAAGACAATTGATGAAATTGCAGAGTCAATCATCAACACAGGCAATATATCACATCCTAAGATCAGACAATAGGAAAATCTGGCTAGAGAGGACCAGAAAATATAGAAGAAGAAATCATTAAAAAGATGGTAGCTTAAAAATATGTACCTCTACAATTTGGAACTCATATTACAAAGGAACTACAAGACAAAATATCAGCAAGGTGGACATAGGTATTGCACATGGAAAAACATATGAGAGAAATAATCTTAGTTAATTTCATTCCTGATTCCACAATTGAAGAAATTGAATAAACAATGAAGGATCATGCAAAGAAATTTTTTGTTAAAAAAAGAGCATACAAGGTATTGCAGAACAAGCTTGAAGATAATGACATAGATAGCAATAAGATTTGGACTCAAATATTTAATCCACCTGAGCAGATATTAGCTATAACCAAGACTGCTCACACTGAGGAGAAGGAGGCCACACCTAGCCCTAGACACATTTTCATCAATGACACCAAGGATGTCAATCCTATTGACTTGAAAATAGAGGCAAGTAAGGCCCTGGGTGATATTCCTAAGATATTGCAATCATTCAAAGAAACACCTGTTGGAGATTTGATTCTGAACAGTTGATTGATTGTATGTTTGTCATTGATGACAACATATAATACACAACAACACTTTTGTATGTACTTATCCATATGATGAAATGAATAATTGCGTGGATAGATACATGTTGTTGACATTTTTATTATGCTATGATCATACACGCAGACCCAGATATGATGTTTCAGTAAAGATATGTAATTTTGTTATTGACGGTTACAGTTCTGGAGGAATAACGGTTTAAGGACAATGTATGTAACATGTTTATTGAGTTGTGCCTATCTTCAAGATATTCATGTGTATATTCATGATGACTTATGATTTTTTGATATTAATCTAAAGGTGCCAAACATATTTCAAGAAGATTGCAAAGTTATGGTTAAATTGGTGAAGCTGACTTAGTGAAGCAACGTGTCTATTCAGTTTATACTTGCGTGGTTGTAATTATGCTTGCGTGCTTAGTAGATCCAAAAAGGATGTTAAGAAGAGTTTTCCTACATGTCCCATGATCTCATACTTGGTGTATATACTTATAGAAGGTCATTTGTGATAAGAAGAGTTGCAAAAGCCAGAGATAAGAAAAGAAGAGCAGAGTGTTAAAACAACAAAGCTATATTTATCATATGTTGACAATATAGATATTGAAGTAGAAGCTTTCAGAACATAGAGAAGATTTTTGTAGTTCTTTACAAGAACTTAAAGCATCGGTGCACAAAAGGAATTGATCAGACAAGTAGTGTCACAAACAACAGTTCACCTTGTTGATACAGTGTGTATCAAATAACCAGAAGGTTGTAGCCTTCACTACTTGGACAGTGAGTCCTTGGATAGTGAGTCTGCCACCCCTAATAGGGTAATTGTAAAAGACTCCTAATAGGGTTAGACCCTTAACCAGGTCACTATACTACTGCATTGTAATGGACAACTCCTAACAGGGTTGAAATATCTTTTAAGAGGGATTACTACAAATAGTATAGTTCTTTGTGGGTACTAATTCCCACCGGAGTTTTTACTATTTGGTTTCCCCGTAACCGAATTGATGTGTTGTGTAATGTGTTATCTGAATGTGCATTTGATTTATATCAATTTTGATTAATAATTACAAAGGATTTAAAGTTGCTAATAACTGATTCACCCCCCCCCCTCTCAGTTATCCCTGAAGTATTCTAACAATTGGTATCAGAGCCAAGTGCCTTGGAGAGAAAGCCTAACAGCTTAAGGTAGATCATATGACATATTTTAGAAAAGAAATCCCTAAGTTTGATGGAGAGAACTATCTGGATTGGAAGAACAAAATGATAACACATCTACAATGTGTTGGCTTTGAGATCTTTGAGATTTCTACACAAGAGGTTGTAATTCCATCTTTGAAAGACCTTGCAAAGGATGATGCTACTAATAGACAAAAGGAAACATTTACCAATAATGCAATTGCCAAAGAAGCCCTAATCAGTGCTTTATCTGACAGTGAATTTTCTAAAATCAAGAAGATTGACAAAGCATATACCATATGGAAGTATTTAGAAGACATGTTTGAAGGAGATGTTCAAGAAAAGAATGCACGTAGGAAGACATGGAAGAAGAAATACAACAGTCTTGAGATGTTACCAAAAGAGAACATTAGAGCTTACAATCAAAGGATAAATGAAGAAGTATCTAGAATCAGGAACAATGGTGGTGAAATATCAGAAGAAGATATAATAGATAAGTTGTTAACTACTTTGACATCAAACTATGAAAGTAATATCAGTATTCTAGAGGAAACTATGCAATTCTCACAAGACTTCAAGAGAGAGAATTTGATCAGCAAAATCTCTACATTTGAGATATCAATATTGAAGACTAAACCTAAGAATGAAACAACCTTCAAAGCTTCAATCCACGGTAAGAAATCCTCACACATCTCTAGTCATAATAAGAATGAGGAAACTAATGAAGAGCTAGAAGAGATAATTTCCATGATTTCTAAGAGAGAAAAGAAAGGAAAAGGAAAGTATGAAGGATAGCTTCCATTCAAGTATTTTTCATGTAATAAGATTGGTCACTTTGCATCTAAGTGTGCCACAAGAGTTAAGAAGTTCAGATCTAATTACAAACCTAAATATAGGAAGGAATGTTACCATACTGAAGAAGGTGTAACTGATGAAGATTCAGGAGAAGATGAAATTGGATTCATTTCCCTTAAAGATATGGAAAGGTTGCTTGAAGATATGGACATTGCAGATAAAGAAGAAGATCATGAATTAGCCTTAATTTCCAAAGCAGATGTCAAAAATGATTGGATCATTGATAGTGGATGCTCACACCACATGACAGGTGACAAAGACAGGTTTGTTCATCTAGACAAATACAAAGGTGGTATGGTTAGATTTGGAGATAACACTCCTAAACCTATCATAGGTAGAGGATCCATCACCTTG